>VCRD01000912.1:0-13035 GCA_006783055.1 Trinorchestia longiramus
GCAAGCGCCACACGCACGCGCCACACGCAAGCGCCACACGCAAGCGCCACACGCAAGCGCCACACGCAAGCGCTACAATCTACTCAAAAATTGAGATATCAATCACTAAAGCCTATTCACATTTATTAACGATAACACCATTAATTTCTTCCATTTCAAGTATCATATGCCCTATTACCAACGGGAGATAAATTGGCATAGCAGATTTCGGCACAACAACAATAACTGAACAACTGTCAGTCTTTTAATTTTTCGAAACCAGATGGCCATAAGCCCTCAAAAGCATCGCTTATGGATCACATATTCTACAGCACACGAGTTCTTTCACGCTTACTGTACTTCAAATGCAGCACAATGAGCAGCCAGAGACTGTGATGACGTTGACATGGAGAAGGGCTTTCACGGTCAGAATTCAACTACATCGAAATTTCAGTGTTTCAAACTAAACGGAACACAAGTTCTAAGTAGTTCATGACGTCTTTTTCAATCAACTTGAGATAAGAAAGAAAGCAGCACAGCCTGGCTAAAGCCAGAGACAAGTGTTTGGGTTTCATGAAACAATCGAATAAAACTTTGCTGTGCATAGATACGATCGTAATTTTCCTAACATGAAAACTATCTGCATTCCATAGAAGTAAGGTGAACTTGTAATGATATTTTCCAAGCAAAATTCCTTTCCATGAAAATTTTTTAGTTCTAAGGAGATGATTAATGTAGAGTTGCATGGCTGTTGAAGTCTTGTGAGTACGTCTGACCATATACCAAGTGTAGATATCCTTTATTTGTGCTAAATATTTCCAGGTAACTAACGTGTTCTGAGGTCAGTATGTTCTCTAGCTAAGACATCTGAGCATTTTTTGCTTCATACTTGTAGAATATTTGATAAAAAAGCTTCTGAAGTTTATTTCAAGCTTTGGAATGAAGATGATCTGTTCTGTGCAACTCGGTTTCGTTTAAATTAATATAGCGCGTAAATTTTCATTCTTATAACATCAACTCCCTCCACTGAAGTGAAAGTTTTATTCAAAATTCAGACTAATTCATTCGCATGATCACTTTTTAATTTCAAGTATGGTGTCATAGCCACAATCGCATGGAATTTTATTTAGAGTAATTAAACTAGGACACTGACGGTTCAGAAATTACCTATAATATGTCCAGCTATCAGTTACCCTACAATAAAGATTTAGATACAACAAGTAGAGCGACATTTTTCTTTTAAAACCAACAAATAAAAGTACAGAGATAGTTCGGAGAAATAAAACGAATGATTTCTTCATAACCGAACTCTGTGCAAAACAATTAACCCCAAGCTCAAGTTACTCGTAAAAAGTTGCATGAAGCTTATTCTTCTTGCTGCAATAGAGCAAAATGATGGCAAAATTACGTAACTCGACCCTCGTGAGTATTGTTTTCCACACAGCAACAATTTTCTTTGTCTCAGTGAGTAGTTGTGCGAGGTGAACTTGGTAACTGCAATTCTATTTTAACATTTCTAGGACTTCGATACTAGAACTATTTCCGAGGATAAGGAATTCGTATGAATTGGAAAGGGTTTCGTTTTTTTATTATGCCAATGAGTATAATTGGCATTTTACTTAAAATCATCTCCATTGTGTTGCATATGCTGAAATGTTTTTGTAGAAAGAAGCTTATAACGAATACGCATTTATTGAGATAAATCCCTAATTAAAACATTGCGAGTTTACCTAAAAACATCATCATTTGAACCATGTAGCCACCCACATGGCTTAAAAATATTTTTAGACGTTTCACAACGATATTAAGCATCTTGTTCCATGAATATTGCAGTTCAAAGAAAATGTTGAAAGTCACTCCAAGAAATCATGAACACCAAAATGACCTAAATACAGGGTCATTTCAGTTCTTCGTTTCATGTAAAGCGTTAATTTGATTGCCACTTCATTTCGATACTCGCCTTTATGGCTTCTGCTCAGGCGTGAAATTGAATGATTTAAATAATTAATAAATATAGGTACCTGTGGTGAGATATTTCTGTTATTAACACGGAGTTTGTAAGGTGCTTCTATCAACTAATGTTAAGGAAACGAAAATAATACCAAGGAAAGACGTCGAACAATGACAAGAGAGAAACAGCAGGGACTTGAAACAATACATGTACGATGCTGTATAGACGCATAGGAAATACTATAAAGGCTATGAAGGAGAAAGGAAATCATGTCGGAAGTGGTGGGGAGCTCCAGCAATGGCCTCTGCGGCCATGACACTAACCATTGAATCGATAGAAAAGTCTTGCTAGAACACTGACAACTGCAGTGCACTCCAACACAAAGGAATCGAAAACTCCATCTTGTAAAATTTTAGTGTTAATTTCAAAATTGCAGTCTTCTTTTGTGGAAGAAGGGTATCTGTATCGTACGTACATTTCGAAAAATATGTACTAATTTGATGATGATAGTGATACCTAGTCACTAGAGTAACACATGAATTTTCCTTCAAAACTTGAAGAACTATGAAAATTCCTTTTTGAGACGCAAACTCCTATTCCGATTCATTTGGATTTTTAAACGTCACTATTTTCACACAACGTGCTGTTAAAATAAAAAATTGATCAAATTTTCATAGAATATGCAACAGAGTATGTACTCCAAAGGGCAAGTAACGTAAACCCATAAATAATCTAACCGAATTCCTATTTTTGTATTAATGTTTTTGGCCGCTATTTCCAAGTTAAGTCTGCTACATGTAGTCACCAATAAAATCTAAAAACATAGAAAACCATATTTTATGTTACAAAAACGCTCTTGGAACAAAACGCATTCAAGCGTGCAAGCATAATACCAGTGCTATTGGAGAAAAATTCTGCCAGGAATAAATGTGTTGTAGAATATTACTAAGACTGCTACAGAGGCTAAGTTTCAAATTTGGTTAAACTCTCAGTCCTATTTTCTTAACTGATGGCACTAAAAACATTTCGTTTATAGCTTACCCCGCCACGTTGCGTGGTTTCTCTGTTGAATATTAAAAGAATTCGGAGCGACAAAAGAGGTCAATTTAAGAGGCCCTTAGCGTCTCGCGCGAATGAAGAAGTTAATGAAATGTTCAGAGCCTCTCCCGTGGACTTTAAAGAAAGTCTTGGCAATTAGGCTCCGTTCCAATGCTTCACACGCTTCTGTACTCAAGGAAAGGCCCCAAAACAGACTGATTTCATCATGTAATTAATTCAGCACCTAATTAGACAAAGCGTTCAAAGTAAATGCTATGAAATTTCCTCTGTCTGTAATTAGATACAGTTGTTTATTTTAGATAATGACATGTCTAGCATGGAATAGAAAAATTCCTGTTTTTCCTCAACGTTTTAGCATTGTCTGGGAAAAGTAACGCATGAACAAAATTCAGAGTGCATGGAATGTGAGGAGAAAAGATTGATGGTTAACAGGTCTTTGAAATAAGACGAATAGCTCGCATCGAGTGTGCACTTTAATAATTGTAACTCCAAGTTCAGATAAAAGAATATCACTTGCGAGTTAAAAATAGTATATTGAAGGAACTTTCTACAGAAAAGAGGATTACTGAACGCAGTGGGATCTGCATGGTGGGTAAAAAAGGGGACTTTTCGGAATGTGAAGCAACAGCGGCAATTCTTTGAGCCTATGTGCTTAGCTCAAAGGAAACAAAAAATTGAAATCCTTTTGTAAGTCCTTCGTAAAAATAGCAAAATGTGGCGTGAAAACCATAGAGCAAGCTAAACAAAAAAGTAAATTTTAAACTTCTCTAAGCTAAATGAACCATTATACTTCCTTGAAATTATAATGAATCCGTTGTTTTGAGCTCTCCGAATGTGCAAAAATCAGATAAAAATGTCAAGTTACACAATTATTTCGAAGTACACGCACTTCTTTAGTTTTGTAATACTCCCTAGAATTGTTTCAAATTTGTTTCAACAGATACAGAATAAATATCTCGGCGAAGAAAAACGCCAGAACTGAATGAACAAGTACAGGGTGCTAGAAACATTCTAATACACGGTTGCTGTTGCAATTTTTCTAGCCTCCCTATAAAACAAGAAGAAAACCTAAAACTAGCATTAACAGAAGCCAAGTCTCAACGGAAACCAAGTATCAGCAGAAACTAAGTTAACAGAAACTAAGTTAACAGAAACTAAGTCAAGAGAAATAATCTCAGCAGAAGCTAAATCTCATCATAAACTATGTCTCAACATAAACTGAATCTCAAACTAAATCTCATCATAAACTATATATCAGCATAAACTAAATCTCAGCATAAACTATATTTCAGCATAAACTAAATTTTAACATAAACTAAATCTCATCATAAACGATATCTCAACATAAACAATATCTCAACATAAACTAAATCTCAACATAAACTAAGTCTCATCATAAACTAAATCTCATCATAAACTAAGTCTCATCATAAACTAAATCTCATCATAAACTAAATCTCATCATAAACTAAATCTCATCATAAACTAAATCTCATCATAAACTAAATCTCAACATAAACTAAATCTCAACGTAAACTAAATCTCAACATAAACTAAGTTACAGCAGGAACTAGTCCACAATAGACTTGCAACCAGCACTACAGGCACGGAGGGTGTGTGCTAGATACTGTACGCAATGTTTTGGAAATCAACTTCGAAATTCAACAAGCTAGGTAAAGAATTGTAATGTATGTAATGAATGTGATTGGCACATTTTCATGGTAGATTCTTCAATCCCTTAGAAATTGAAACGTTTGATGCATCAAAATTCCTTCATATTTATTAAATGCAGTAGTTCAAAACTAAATTTTATTTACGTTCGGATTGAAAATTACATTAATATTTGCCCTACTAAGTTCATTGAAAAATTCCAATACACTTTTTGAAGACCCATTTCATAGTCAGCAACGCATACAGGATCATTCAGTTTTGACCTGTGAAGCAGAACACATGTTCGCTGGTCGTGAACAATCCCAAGCTCGTGAACTGTGCAGTGATGCCTGCAAATAATTGGAGTAGACGAGTTGGTCATCAAGAGGTTTATTTTGTATTTAGATTTAGATACGAAAGTCCTCATTTCTAAGCGGTTAAATTCCATGGGAGGAATGGAATAGCTGGCGGCTTACAAGTTTATATCGTAATCGTTTTTAAAATGAAATTTCGCTTTCAAGGTTTACTAAGGTGGGTTATGTAAAATTAGAATATATGAAATTCAGTAGATTTGTCATGTTTCAATGTTTCTTATATGATGGCAACAAGGAAAAATAGAAATATATCGCACATCACTTGTCAAAATTGAACAGTCCAACGCACATGAAATATACTCGTATTAATTGAAAAAAGTTCAAGATAAAATTTTCACTTTTTATCTTGAAACGGTCGTAAAGCGCAAATGATAATTTAGTTGTACATATGCATACGATGTAAATGCCTTCACAAGAATAATCAAGCTTTATGGAAATTTAATTCATTTGTTCCCACTCGATGTTTTACCTCTACGTAAGAACTCCTATATTTGACTCGTTACAATAGCAAGCCGTGAATATCGAATGATTTGGAGCTATTTTTTCTTCTCGTATGTTCTTTTGACTGCAGAGCACAAAAAATTCTGTAGCAGAAGTTAACATTTTTGGGGTGTAGGTCTGCCTCATTATACTCTCATAAAACTCAAACTTTCTACCGTTTACAATTAGGACAAGCACTTTATTGCAGAAAATCCTTCAAGGTCCAACAAGTAGTGTGTGAGCACAAAATAAAAATTAACCTACTGTATAGGGAAAGCATAATCAAGTCCAATTATGTTAATTTTTGTAGAGCTTTACTACCGCTCCTGGCACGAGTATGTGTCAAAGGAGCAGAATGTGTCCCAAAGAGATAAAACAAAATCACTAAGGAACCAAAATAAATTGTCGCGAGTTTCACACGTGTTGCATATGGAAACTAACAATCAGCCCAAAGATAACACCTGCCAAAAAATTATTGTTAAATTCAGATTGGATACTTCAGATAAGTAATATCTAATCCATTGAATGGCTGGTAGGACACTGCTGAGGAGTACCAGATCCTCCAGGAGCGCCTTTATTGGGTATCACCACGAACGTCCTACATATCCTAGAGCAGTAAATTCCCCGAGGTACGATAAAAAACCGTGTTATTCAGTACACTTCGGAGGTTTCAGATATCAATTTCATGCAATACTTGACTGGGCTTCGTGACCAGGTAAATATAGCGAATCCTTCGAATGGAGACGGTGGCTGCTACGGGCGTGTTCATCAAAAGTGACACGGGCATTAAACTACAAGTGGCGATGTGTACGAGCAGCTGGCACGCAAGCCCTCAAGGCAAGTGATTAAAAAGAGCATGGCAGTCTCGACCTGATACGCCAGACAATTGGGCTACAGCGACGTGCTTTGGGTCCAATACTGTTGAACGAAGGACGTTGAGGTGTGACATGTGAGAGTCTCACACGCGTCCCACCATGTCGAGCACCACCAACTGCAGTAAATAGCATGTCGAGCACCATCAGATGCACAAGTTGGCATGTCTAGCTCCATCAACTGCTGCAGTTGGCATGTCGAGCACCACCAGCTGCTGCAGTTGGCATGTCGAGCACCACCAGCTGCTGCAGTTGGCATGTCGAGCACCACCAGCTGCTGCAGTTGGCATGTCGAGCACCAGAACAGCTACACACACGAGTCTTACGCCGAGTAAATTCCTCGTCTGAAAGGTTTTGCTCAGAAAAGCCGGATTGACCAAGGAATTTCATTTCAATTGCGAAATTATCAGAAATCCATCAGAAAACTTATGAATGTACAAACAAAGAACTTGCTTTAAAACGCTTTAGTAAGGTAATTTGTTTAGTTTTCGAGTGATCTCATGGAAATACCAATATGAATTTCCTTCACAAACGCCCTTTTTTGTTTCACAACCCTTTTTCGAGAACATTCTCAAGAATGTAAAAACAGTTCCGTTTGTCTACTGGAAAAGAGTGAACATAAGCTACTACAGGCTTAAACGCTAAACTTCAACACAGCGTAGAGCGCAAGCAGCATAAGCGATGATCATTACAGGACCCTAACAACTTTGCCCTTTGCCTTGACTGTGGGTAAGCACAGTTGTCTGGCTCAGATCGTCTTTTACAACATCGTTTGTACAGGAGGGAACTTGCGTAATTCGAAATTGCAAGTACATACCCAGTCTCTGAGCTGTTGTTGAATTTCTAGTCAAGTAAAATTATCTTTTATGTATCGAAAGCGCTGCGTAAAGCTGTTGACACACTTTTTGTTATATTAATCCTTTTAAACTTTGATTAAATACAGATGATATTGAATAACATATTCAAGAGTTTTTTATTATGCAAAAACGTTTTAACAAAAAAGCAAAACACAACCAATAATTATGCTAGCATATGAGTTCTGTAATTGAGTTTAAAGAAGTTATTTAATTCAATTGAAAAATATATTTTCGAAAACGTAAGTTCTTCTGCACAAGGTAATTTTTCTGTAATGCGTAGAATTTCCCATTAACGATGATTTTTTAAAACGACTAATACATAAATTACTCAAAACAAAATATCTGTGAATGTTGACCAAAATCTATGTAGCTATCGAGTAAAACAAAAAGTATGTTCTTCAAATGCCTTATTTTCCAAGCAGCAGTATTTTGCAAGTCCCAATAAAGTAGTGCTATTTGAAAAGTCAAGTATGATAGAGAAAGAAACTCGCAGTCTGGATGCAGATGCGCTCATGCATTCACTGTTCCGTCATGCTAGTGAAACCAGACCAGAATTTGGAGCTCACCTGGAGAGAAGAGAATGAATATTTAAAAAAAACATGTCCCTCGAATCAATAAAACGGTTAGCAAGTGAACAAATGTGCATACCAGTCACACGAGCAGATACAAAGGTAAGAAAAAATAATTATAGAATTTGGGCATTCAGATGAGAGGAAGGGTTATCACAAAAGATATTTAAAAGAGACATAACTGAAACTTGAGATGACAAGTTCTGCTGTTGTAAAACGAGTCTTGTAATTATCGTGTCTCAAGAGTCGCATTATTAGTGTGTACTGGTGCCTGAGCAGGATTGGTGTCTGAACGTAATTGCGAATCTTTGGGTAGCAATTCACGATTGGATCATTCGGCTCGTTTCTGTTGCCATGATCTACAGGGTGTCTCAAAAAAATGTACTGACCCTTTAACCGTTGCTAACATGCTGTCTTCTCTGTGTTGCAGGTGTGAGGTTCGAACCTTTGCGAACATGATTAAATGTGATTAAAGAATCATGTTCGCAAAGGTTCGAACCTTGCACCTGCAACACAAAGAAGACAGCATGTTAGCAACGGTTAAAGGGTGAGTACATTTTTTTGAGACACCCTGTATTTTATGTTTAAGAACAGTGTAGAAGAAGTAACTAGAACACACGTGTGTGAGGCCGCTCACATCACGACAGAGTTAGAGCACAGTGTTGTATTGGGTGAGCTCAGGACGCAAGGCACTCTAATTACATCACAGTTTCTCCAAAGGAAATTCAGCTTCCAATACTACACAGTTTCTCTAAAGGAAATTCGGTTTTTAATACTACACAGTGTCTCAGAGATTCTACTATCAAGTGACGTTCTAAAGAAAAATTTAAAAGAACGTTTCGACTGCAAAGCATTAAAACTCATTAAGTCTTCTATATAGTCTAAATTAAAAGCACATGGTAGTTTTCAGTTTATAATATTGCATTTTATGTTTTCGTAGCTGGAAGAGAAGAATTAAAAGGGAAAGGAAAGCATTTGCTGGAAATTTTACGAATTGTTGCTCTGTAGTCAACCGGGAAAAGATGAAAAACTCTGCAACTTCTTTGTATCTCTCCAATACTGAACAAGGTTTGATTTATAAATTTATCGTACAAACGAAAGTGCGAGCATGCAAGAGGAAGTAAAGTTTCACTCGAGCACGACCATGTTAATATGAAAATTTTATGTGGTTGGTATAAAATGTTCACCAGCAGTTTGGCTTTAGTTGAAGAAGTACAAAATGATGTGTAGAAAAAACTTATGAGATAGAAATTCATTTCCGGGACTTGGAAAAACTGCAATGATAATGACATTATTTTCTAGTCCAGGGTCTTTATAGAGTCAAAATTATCACTAGAGAATGGGCAGACGGGAAGACTTCTGACTTACAGGATCCATAAGGCCTTTTCAAAAGTAATTAAATTTTATACAAAGGTAAATAATTAGATATCTCAATCAGATTTGTTCTATCGTATTCAGTGTTAATAAAAGTTTTCAATTACAGCACACTGATGTTTTTCAGGCATTATCTGATGATAAAAATCAGAAGCACTGCGGAATGAATTCCTTAAAATCTGGCTACTGAAAAAACGGCACAACGCGTATTATAGTTTACTGAAACAATTAGATGGCCTTGACCTTTTCATCGAATATGAGACACCACAATTAAAAGAATTCCAAGTAACCATCATTCCCTACAAGATGGTGCATCACATTAAAAACTACATGGCTTCCTCAATCGAACATATTCAGACCGACGCATTGGAACGGATGGGGCAATTCTTTGGCTACCTCATTCACGTGATGTCACTCCTCTGGACTTCTTCCTATGGGGTTATATTGAAAATATTGTGTATCCAGAAAAGATACGAAATATTACTGACATAAATGCAAAGGATTTCTGATGCTATTGCCACCAATAATGAGGCTATGCTACAGCAAACATGGCAAGAAATCGAGTACCGTCTTCATGTGCTTCGTGCAACTGATGATGGTGTATTATTAAATAAAATAAAAACTACAATATCTATTTTTTTATTTAGCGTTGATTTTCACGTATATTTTTTAATATACTTTTGTAATAAATTTGTTATATTATCAAGACTTTATGTACATTTGTACTCGGACACTTTACTGTTGTGACATCAAAAATATGATACTTATAACTACAATTATCGATATTTTCAAGGTTATACTTTTTTGACTTGAGGCGACGAAGCCTAAACAGGTGAGAAGTGACCTCGACTAAAAGAAACAAAGCAAAACCCTCCACTTGGTGAGGCCTTGCCGTTCAGGAACGAAGCAATCTATAGGATTTGGTCGGGCCTTTCTTGCGAGATTTGAAGGCTAAAACTTGTCGAAGTCACGCGAGAAGTTAAGGCCTCGCAAGTACTCCCGTCTCGACCGGAATAGGGATTGCTTCAAGCCGTCTGGAGAATTAGATTCTGTCCATGGAACTAAACTTTAGTCTCTGGATATTGGAGTAGATTTGTGCTTAATAGTCTCAAATATAAACTTAGTACTCTGTGTATTAAAACAATTCTGTGAGTGACAAACATTCACAGAAAATGTTAGAAATAAATGATCTCATTGAAAAGTTGACAAGTCTACGCACAGTATTCATGAACCCTGTAGCGTTACACTTGATTTTTCATTGTTTTTCATTCCACTTGGTTACTGTACGCATCTGACGGATATACTCAGTAATTCACTTATCAAGTAGGGCTTGCATATATTTCATGCATAAGGCAGTAATGTTTTTCTTTGTTCGAGTCTAAATGTTTGCCAGAACCTGACCAAAATAACAGGAAAGTTTGCATGTGATGTCACGTTCCATATTCTCGACAGTTACGCACGTACAAAGAAACTAGGTCAGTAATTTGTGACTGAACTTCACATTTGACCATTTTCATTGTCTGGCTACCGAGCTCACAGATTTAAGTAGACACTAAACAGTTCTCATACGAAGTATTATACATGTTCCTACTATGTCCCTACTAAATTTGCCCCTCACTGCAATGTCATGCAAGAAATGAGGCAGAGAATAACGAACAGCGACTAAATATGCTAAGTTCTTGCTTATTCTCCAATGAATATTTGGCTAGTGCCAAAATTTGGCTGCACAACTCATTCCAAGATTAGTACACGTATTTGCATTAGAATGCGTCGTGCATTTTAGAATACTTGAACCTTAAAAATCAATCAGTAACATACAATTGAGGAAATAAATTGAAAAAAATTGATAACAATATCCTCTCGACTAACAATGCGTTAATTTATTATCATGAGTGCATAGAGTGTATTCAGTAAAATTGCATTTATTTATGCAACAGTGAAGTACCTTTCTAAGAAAGTTCTACACAAGAAAATATGCATCAGTTCTCTAGGTTCCATATTTTTCAGTCCATTAAAATATCAGTATTAGAATTGCGCCTTTTAAAAAAGCTCTCAAATATCACATTATTTACATCAGAATCAGTTACACAGATCAAAAAGTCCGTGATGGCTGGTAAGAATAAAAATTTAAAAGGCAGAAATTTATTGTTTCCTTTACAAAACATGGGTTTAAACTCACGCACCTATCACTCTATGATCCTTTTTACTATCTATTACATCTGATTAGCGAAAAAAGTTTCTTTTAAAATACTCATAATAGTCGCAACAGTATTTTCATCAACGCTTTCACATACGTCTTTGAAAATGTTGAGATTCTAAAAATAAATTTGAAAAGCTATCATACACACGTTCCATTTGTGTTACTCCTAGTAGTTTGCATCTTTCAATCATTCAAATTAGGCATTTCATGAATAATGAACAAATGTTTGAAGCTGCTAACCAAACATCACAATCTAAAATTAAAATATCTTTCCAGAATTTATGACAAAAACATTCCATACCTTGCCTCCTTAATTAACTGTAACATCAAACAAGAACAATTTTTTCTATTCATCTTCAGCTAAATAGAATATTTACGAATATCTAACCGTGATAATTAAATTTTGAATCTCACGACAAAAAAGCTCAAAATTAATGCTACACAAAATAATGGAAAACTTCATATAGGGTGGATTGAACTTCAAGTTATCCCCCTTAACTCTTTACTAAACAACTTAGGTCAGTATTACATGTGTTAGTGTCTTGGAATTCATTTCATGCTTCTCTGGTCGGAAGCATTTGGTGCACAGAACTTTTTAATGTTGGACGGAAGCATTTGACACAAGGGGGGTGAATCTAAAAATTTAACTCGTACTTTATACTTTCAGTGCTATGAATATTTAAAAAAATGATGCGAAACAAAGAAAAAATTAATTTCCCAAACATTTTGGAGCATGAATGCGGTAATGTTTTCCTGACTGTGCCCCAACTGTTTCCAACCAGAGGGAGTATAATCTTTTCAGCAAATACAACGTTGACTTGAAGCAGTTCCCGACTATTAGATTATGTTAAAAGTGCGTTCGTTGTTTGTGGGTCCCAAACATCCTTGAAAACAGAACGAACTTTACGGCTAACGCATTCCGGAGAGGAACAGATATCCTAGAATTGAATAAAAAGTACGCTGACTTGGGAGCCCCAAAGCGAACAGAGTTTTTAAAGAACGAATAGTTGCCCCTAGAAGAAGTCTGAGGTGCTCGGAACATCTGGAAAAATACACGCTAGAAATAAGGAAAATGGTAGGGGACCACAGCAAAAGTAGAAGAGTAATGAGAACAAAAGGAGATCCTAATTTTTTACAAGCATCGTCCTCTGCTGCTGAGGAGAAAAAACTCACTGCAGCAGCAGCAGCAGCAATAACAATAATAATAGCAGCAGCAGCAGCAGCAGCAGCAGCGAAAGGAACAAAAGCATCAGAGTAACAACAACAACAACACCACAGTAACAAAAACAACAGGACCACAGTAGGAAAAACAACAGCACCACAATAGCAACAACAACACAGTAACAACAACAGCAGCACCACAGTAATAATAACAGTACCACCATTACCACCACCGTCACCACCACAATAAGAATAGCAGCACTGCCAACAGCAGCACCACAGTAACAACAGCAGCAGCACCACCATAGTAACACCAACAACAGCAGCACCACCACAGTAACAAGAAGAACAGCAGCAGCCCCACCACCACAGTAACAACAACAGCAGCAGCACCACAGTAACAACAACAGCACCACAGTAACAACAACAACAGTAACAACAACAACAGTAGCACCACAGTAACAACAATAGTAGCACCACAGTAACAACAACAACAACAACAGCACCGC
>VCRD01000912.1:44022-64766 GCA_006783055.1 Trinorchestia longiramus
CAACTGCTCGTGTTATTGCTGGTGCTGCTCGTGCTACAGCTGCTCATGTTATTGCTGGTGCTGCTTGTGCTACAACTGCTCGTGTTATTGCTGGTGCTGCTCGTGCTACAACTGCTCGTGTTATTGCTGGTGCTGCTCTTGCTGTTGGTAATGCTACAGGTATTAGTGATGCTGCTACAGGTGTGGGTACTGGTGCTGGCGATGCTACAGGTGTTAGTGCTGCTGGTGCTACAGCTAATGATACTGCAGGTATTAGTGCTGCTGGTGCTACCGCTAATGCTGCTGGTGCTACAGCTAATGCTGCTACAGGTTTTGGTACTGCTAATTCACCTGATGCTACTACACGTGTTTGTGGTGCTATTACCGATGCTACTACACGTGTTTGTGGTGCTATTACCGATGCTACTACACGTGTTTGTGGTGCTATTACCGATGCTACTACACGTGTTTGTGGTGCTATTACCGATGCTACTACACGTGTTTGTGGTGCTATTACCGATGCTACTACACGTGTTAGTGCTGCTGGAACAGCTACATGTGTTGAGGCATGAAGCTTGTGGTACAGGTCATGCCTGCCTGCACGCATTGCTGCAGGCCTCCTGCAGTGTTTGCGTGTAGGTCATGCCTGCCTGCACGCATTGCTGCAGGCCTCCTGCAGTGTTTGCGTGTAGGTCATGCCTGCCTGCACGCATTGCTGCAGGCCTCCTGCTGTGTGTGGGTGTAGGTCATGCCTGCCTGCACGCATTGCTGCAGACCTTCTGCTGTGTGTGGGTGTAGGTCATGCCTGCCTGCACTCGTTGCTACGAGTGCTGCAAGTCATTTGTGATCAAACATAGAGCTATAAAACTAACAAAATTCTTCAGATACTTCAATTGGGGTAGTTGTGGTCGAGAACATTCAATCTATAGTCAGCTGGAATAATGAAACCAAACTTGACCAAATTATATACAGTAGAATTCCATTAAACCGGCTCTCACGGGCCAAGCTTTATATATTTATTCATTGTTTTTTCTTTAATTGCTTTAAGGAATTAATGCCCAGCGTGTCTATGAATTGTTTGCGGTTTCTTAGGTAATATTAACCGGCAACTGCAAAGTCCCATGGGTTCAGGTTAAAAAGACTTCTGCTGTACTCCCATACTGAATGCTGCGATTCACCATAGATGTGCGCTAACATCAATTGTTCTGATTGTTTGCTGATTAATTTGTGATTTTTGTTAGATCCAAATTTATTTTTGCATTTATTTGTTGCATTTGAGGTACAAAGTGTATTGTACCTCAACACACTTGGTACGCGTGATAACTCGAACACACTTGGTACGCTTGATCACTCCAACACACTCGGTACGCTTGATCACTCCAACACACTTGGTACGCTTGATCACTCCAACACACTTGGTACGCGTGATCACTCCAACACACTTGGTACGCTTGATCACTCCAACACACTTGGTACGCGTGATCACTCCAACACACTTGGTACGCGTGATCACTCCAACACACTTGGTACGCATGATCACTCATGCATCCTATCTTCTTTTCCCTGCAGACGAAGCACGTGCCGCAGATGACAGGAGGAGCTGTGAAGGATGGTCACGACGACTACAGACGCGGTATGGCAGGTGGGGGCGGAGGTCCAGGCCCCGGTGTACCAGGGGGCACTGGTCGTGGTACTCGTTATTACCTTAGACCAGAGTACCAAATTCAGGCCCCCCGACATCACGATCCCGCCCCCCGACACGACTATCCTGTTCCCAGAGATTATCTCCCCCCTGAGAAACTCGATGATATTTACTCGCGTCACAAAGAAGAGTTCTTTGGTCAACACCGCATCAAGGAACGTGATGATCTTCCTCCACCCGCCGGGTATGGAGGTCCCCCTAGTCCTGATGATCCCTTCGCCAGACCCCGACCCCAGCGACCCCCAAACGACCGATATCCAAGAATGCCCCAAGAGTACGGACCGGGAGTGCCCCCCGAATATCCCCCCATGTACACGCCCCCCACCACCGTGGCCGGGCCCGGTCAGGAGCGCGTTTCTCGACTGCTGGAACTGTACGGCACTCTGGACGGCAGAGGTGCGGCTCCAGCGAGATCACATTCAGATCTGTATGGTTCCCTGGACGGCCGCGGGTCCCGCTTGTCCGATATTTTCCCAACGAGTGAAGCCGCGCGGCTGCGGCAAACCGCCGAATTTCGCAACAACGACGAGACGCGGTCGCTCTCAGGCCGCGATTGCAGCAATCTGGCCGAAATGTACCGCCGGCGTGAGCTGCCCCCTGCGCCTCCGGAGTACCGCCTGCACGACTACCGCTCGCCTCCAAGACACGACTTCCGGAACCAGCAGAAGCCTCCCATCGATCAAGATGTTATTGAAAATCCGATGTACGAAGTGGACCGCCGTGCAACCCCTCGAACCCCCGGACCCAGGACCCCCACCCCCAACCCGCCTACCCCCTCGCACCCCCAGCACATGGCCCCTCACCTGCACCACCACCACCTGGGGCGCACATCCCCGAGGCCGGTGCAAGAAGTTCGTTACACCCAGGCCATCGCTAACCAGGAAGACGCTATCAGGTAAGATAACTGCGTTGTTAGAGAGAGAGAGAGAGACTAAGTATTCTCTCACTATAGCTACTATATATTAATGATATCACTTCATAAAAGCTACTTTCAACCCTTTAGGTTGTAGCCCTACTAAGAGTAGTTTACTAGGTTGAATTTTTGGTACCGTGATGGACCTCTGTGGTTACTCTGAATTGATATGCAGCTGAACACAATGAAAACTCAGTAATGGTATTCAGCTGAACACTACTCTGCAATGTCACGCAACTGAACACTTTAATCTCTTATCGCAATGCGTTGTTCTAGCAGCTGCTGTGCTGCTAGTCTCGTCAATTCACTTGAACAGCTACGCAATTTTTATATTTTCTAATCATCGCTATTAAAATCGTAAAGCAGAAGTTGCAATGGACTTCACAAATCATAGAAATTGCGATTTTATCAAGAAATCATGCAAGAAGTGAAAAGGCTCGTACAGGTATGCGTCTATGAAGTGAGAATTAAGATTTAAAGTAGTCTCAAAATTTACAAACTAGTGTCAATGCTTATATTTAGGTAATTAACTTAGTGTAGTCCATCTTCACACAACTAAACTTACACAAAGATACTAACACCTTCTCTAAATGAAGTATAATTGTGGCTGTGAGCACTCCACTTTAAGTTCATAATTACAGGTAGACCGTTGCGCTTGTATTCGAGTTTAATAGGTTCAGTTCTAAAGCGAACAATGGCTGGAATTCCCAATAATTTGTTAGCTTTGAAGGCCATACGTTAGGTCAGAGAGAGATGCCTACATTGCAAACCTAGCCGGTCAGACCAGAACGAGATCCGTGATTGTAACTCGGCATAAAGCCTCGCAAAAATTGATGCAATCGCATTTACTGCCTGCCCCATAGAGCTTCGTTGGCCGCTCGGTAGTAAGGCTTCAAAAAAGGTCAAAGTTACTGCCACTTTCATTCAAGCTAACTCCCTGAAAAGCTTTTGCCGCTTCCACTTTACGGGCCGAGAAATGGCTAAAAATTTGTTCAGGCTTGTAGAAAAAACGACCGAGCTACGAAAAGGCCTCCAGAAAAAGATTTAGGAACAGCTATTCTGACGAACGGAAGCGACTAAATTGTACGCGTCTGCGCAAACTCAACTAAATGCCTTTCTCGTGCTACAAAACCAATTAAAACGAGCCCAAAGCCAGCTCAGTATTCTCTTCCAGAGTTAATAACTAACTTCCTTCAGTAAGTCTCGCTTGTATTGAGTCTCTTTCATTAAATCTTAAGACCTCCAAGTATGGGTTCATAGTTTAAAGTTTGAAACTCAATTATCCAATTGTCATCCTGCTAAGCGAAACAAGAGAAAGAAGAATCGCTGATGTTAGCACTTAACAGTTAATGAATGTGCAAGGAAGTCATACTGTGCATGACTGTGCGCCTGTACTAAGGAATAACAAATGTTCTGTTCAATGTCACTGTTTTGTAAAGTGATTTCAGTGTTTCAAAGAACGTCTCTTATAATAATTGAGATATTCTGTAGTTCAAAATGAATTACACTTTCCAGTTTGTGTTTGCTCAGTGTACAATTATCGAAGTTCTGATTTCAGAACAGTGACAATGTAGTCTCGCTTCCCACAGGAGTAAAAACAGCAGTCTGAACATGACCATGGCCCTTCTTGAACATTTCTTTATTTTCCTATCCGACGACACACAATCCATCTACAGTATATGCACTATTTTGTACTCGGTTTTAAGCTAAAAAATATATACATGGTTCTCATCGCTACTCACCACTTCATACTTTCATGAAGCTGCAAAAAATGTCATACTCTTGGAGTCGAGAGTAGGAACTCTCAACAGGCTGTTCACTTGGATTTTCAAACTGCCCAGTTATATTAGGTTGTTGCAGGCAGACTCGTTGCCTCGAACACGCCATATGAGACCCTTGCTCTGTTTTTCTATCCGCACAAAACCGCCAGTTTCACCTCAAAGAAATTTTAGCGGTCAGCTCCAATATTATCCTTCGCGATGTAGTGGAGGCTTCCGGGCTCTATTTGCAAGAATAACTACATTTATTGAAATAGCGACATTCAAATCCGAGTTCCCGTCGTTTATTAAACTCGTTTGACCAGCAACTTTTGAAATTTTTAGTTCTATATATATTAAGCGTTGAACTTACATAACTGGCTTTTACCACAATAAATGCCAATATTTTTTTCTTTGCTATTCGCTTTGAATAGCATACTCGCAGGTTTTGAGTTTGCATACAGAATTCAAAACTGAGTAGTTTCTAATTCAATGGAAGCAGCAACAATATAACTTTGATTAGAGGTCAACTCGGAGTCTCCTTCGCATAGAGAAACAAGAATAGTTCTCTAATCCTTTCAATTTTATTGAACTCTGAGATTTAACCCTTTCGATCCGGCTTTTGCTCTCTGTTGGGACATATGTATATGTTCCAACAGGATCGAAAGAGTTAAACTGTTGCTTAGCGCTGGAATTTAGTCAAAACCTATCTTTGTGACGTGTATATCCTGCATCATTTGTTTCGTCGTATGAAGCACAGATACCAAAATAAAATATAACTTTAGTACAGGTAAATCGTCCCACTGTAATGTATATACTAATTAAACAGCAAAACATTCCAAACAACAAAGAAATTCCTCTTTTCAATGTGAAAAGAATTTACAACTGATCTGCCTGCCCTAGAGCAGGGTAGAATAATATCCGGCTAAAATGTAACTCATGCTCGTAAAAAATTCTTGATCAGTTTCGGCTCACGAAGTTTCTTTACATGGGTGTTGTTCAATGAAAGAAATGGGAGTCAGAATGTCTTGCGTGTCTCTCACTTCAACCAGAAGGTGCTGACTAGCGTGACTGCACCTCGTGCTGCTGCTCGGAGCTATTACTTGGACCAGGTTGCTGCAGCTCTTTTGATGATGCAAATTCAATGAACACCGCGCAAAGGTACTTTCATTTCTAGAGAGCTAAAGTGAGGTGCTCTGAATAATTTATTTAACTGCTTTTATGAGCTCGCTAGCTTTAGCAAATTAAATGAAACGTTCACTTCATTAAATTATTGCTGCTTAATATCTGCTGAGGATTTTATGATGAAGCGATAACATTCATTAGAATTTTTCCTGCATCATTCTGCTGCTTATGCATCTTCTTTGAAAAATCGAGTTTAATTTTGTCAGAAATTAACCTCTGTGTCTGATCTGATTGATGCATGTGTAACGAACAACATCGTGTTTCGAAACACCGGCTTTAAAAAAATCAGTCAAGGATTCCAAGACTTTGCAATAGACAACAATTTTTCCAGCCCTGCCAATAATACTCAAGTTCCTTTGAATTAGTAATGCATAGCAGTGTGCTTAAGTAACAATTTATTCTGGTTTTATTCCTATTATGAAAAAAATAATGAACACAATTTCATAGGAAAACCAAGTTCCCTTTAGGTTTCATGTCATTGAATTTTGTTTCTTATTCATAAAAATTTGAGTCAATTTCACAATACATAACTTGTAAAAACTTGAAAATTATTTGGCGTTTCAAAGCTCGTCGCTTGCAAAGAAGTTCCAAGGCTTCCTCTTTTTTTGCGTCCTTTAGAAGGGAAAATTAATCGTGAATCTCGCCTCTGAGAGCTGAACTGGCGACAAACAAACCCAGCCTTCAGTTCCAGCGAGAATTTCCCTCCGCTGCCAATTTTGATGGAGTCCCAAAGGGTCTCTTGTGTGCACGGAGGCCGAGGTCTTGGATTTGTAAACTCTTCTGCATACTAGAAAAAAAATCTTGGCTCAAATATTCGCTTCAAGGCAAAGAAATAGAACCGAGAATTTCCAGCCGTAATAAAAAAAGTTTTCCATTTCATAGTGATTCGTGGTTGTCCTTGGGAGAATGATGCGGCTGGTGAAAGTTATGTGTCTTATACAAGACCCAGTAAAGTATTATGTGATCAGTATACATTGCAGTTGTGTGTAGCTGCCATTTTGTATGTATCACTCAGAATTTTTTATTTTCTTTTCCATCTTTCCTATTATCTTTCGTGAGTAACGACATCCATGGCAACTGTGGAGTGCTTGTAGGGCAATAACTTGTATTTTACTTCGTACGTTTGACGTGTGTTTTCACGTTTCAAGATGTTTGTACTCCCTATGTCTGAACAGTCTGGAGGCCGGGCGTCAGTAATGAGTCCTAGATAATTCAATCTAGTCACGAACATGCGTGCAAGTTTTTCGTTTCGATTCTAAATATTTTGCGTCAAAATGACCTAGCTCATCGGGCGAAACAATTCTGTTTTTCCAATCTTAAAATTGAAAGAGACTTTTCTTCAAAACAGGGAAAGCTTTAACAATACGAACAAATAACACGCAATCTATTCCGCATTCTTATTCGTATCCAATAAAGATGAAATTGACATCGGTTTAGAACCTCTATTCATTTGGCGGAAAACATTCGTTTTGTTTGAGTTGATTCGTCTGTAACACATTCAGAAAATTCAGGATGTCGTCGACGCTGCTTTTATTGAAGACAAAAAAGAATAAACGGCCGTTACTTGTTGCGTGGTAGCACCGTCATCGTGGTCAAGGAAGCGGCGCTACGAGCAGCTAGCGTGTTCTGCACCCGTACCACAGTTTCATTAACTGCCACACAGAGACTTCAGGCTCGTTTTATTCTACAATGGTGCACTTTCTGTGCAAGTTATAGGATCTTTTTGTGATGAATAGCCTCTCATTTCTTTTGTTTCCAACTGCAGACTTAAAGAGTATGAAGGTTTATAGAGTTAGCAGCCGCTCGTAGGATATGGAGTTCTTTGTTACAATTTTTCTTCTTAAAACTTCTAATCCAATACTCGTCGCGTGAGTCACTCTTTCTAACAAGATGATTCTCCTTCAGTATGAGCTAGGGTTCACCGTTTTATTTGAGGGACTGTAACCTCGGCATCTTTTAGAAACTGCCTGAATCTATTTTTTGCTCTCAGTGACATTGTTTCATTTGCATGACATGATGCATTGGTGTGTACACGATTATATTTATTTACAAATGTTTACAACAACTAAACTATAAGTTCAATACTCAATACATTTAATCAATAGGCTTTACAAGTAAAGTAGTTGTCTTCCGAGTATGCTAGTCTGCAACCTGTAGCGTGTCACTAGTTCGTTCCAGCTACCTCATTTTCATAGTCCCAATGCTTTTTTAGCAATAGCAAAATGACGTAAAAACAGGATAACGATACACAGAAAACTCGACTCGTTTTGTACCGGAATGACTTGGTCACGCGGGGAAGCAATCACTCAGTTTATCTAGTCAAATAATGCCAGGAATGTGTAGAATTAAGACCTCAGTCTGTTGAACAAATTGTTCAATAACAGATATGAGTCACGATGAGGAATTTAGTTGACAGTGTAAAAAATGATTAAGTGGCAGTGATACGTTAGCTCTTGTGTTAATTTTTGTTCTCCAAGTCAAGTGGACGTACTTGCAATTCACAAAATATGTGAAACACAACATGCACATGTTTGTCAGAGCGACTTTTGTCGTAAAATTGAAGGCAACTCGAATTGAGACTCATAGTGAAGCGGTAGTTCTACGTGACTTATGGGATTCTATAGACAGTTATCTGCAAGTGACACGATATATCATTTCTTTCTGTTATCTCTCTTGAAAATTACTTTCTTGGTTAAAAAAAGAGAATGCTACATAAACTTTATTTCTTATGCTGATGGAGTTTATCCTTCAGCATTCATCGAGGAGTAGGCTTTCCTCTAAAGCAGGGGCTCCCAACTTTTCTCTGACCTTGTGCCCCTTCAGTATTTTGACACTTTAGATAAGCAAATGTATGTACACCTAGGGGTACATGTGCCTCATGTTGAGAACTTCTGTTCTAGAGGGAGATAGAGAGACGTAAGTTAAGAGCACGTGTCACCTACAGCTTCAGGTGACACAGTCGACAAATTTGTGAGTCTGTCTTTATATGTTCGTACAAATTCCCCCAGCCATAAACACCCTGACAGATTTACACTCGTTTTCGTAGAATACGTGCGCTGTAACGTTTTCCTCATCCGTGTCAGGATCCCAGATTATTAAGAAATTCATTTACCAGAAGAGAGTTTTAGCCTTCATTATACTTCGTTTCGTTACTTCGTTATATTTTTACAATTGTAAATTTTTCCAGCCCTGTATAAATACATGGGATGATTGTCATTTGGATCTTACCGGCGCAGAGACACTTTACTAAATAATGGCATGAACTTAGAAGTAGTTGAGAGATCAACACTCTCCCCTCACAGACTTGACATGCACAGTTATGTTTCTCAAGTTTTGTAATTGAGTTCCCTCTATTTCCTACTACACGTAAAATTTGGCACCTTAGAAGTACAAGCATGCTATTTTTCCTTGACTGCTGTAGGTGATAATTTTCACTTTGCCTTTTAACTTTATATAAACAGTTTATTAGTCTGCATAGCTGTCAATGTTAGGAAATTAAAAATTACATCATTGTTGTGCAATTAAAGTATTACACAGAAAATTTTACTTGCAGAAATTTCCTTTCATAAAAGATTTCTATGTACGTATTCTAAGTGTTCTGTCCCCTTCAATCCAATCTGTCTAATCGGAAACGAGTTCGAATAGCACTTGGCAAATAGCACTATTGAAAAATTTGTTGATGAGATGCTTTTCCTATTCGATTTATTAGTTGTGATCATCCCATGAATGGAGCCATTTTGACGAGTCCATCAGAAAGACTCCCTCAGTGAAGAGCGTCGATTACTGAAAAGCTAACACTCGTCATAATGCTTACTGATTTTAATACACAAAACTACTCTTCGCATTATTTAACGTCTACATGTAAATCATCAAACTACGGCTGACTATTTCCTTGACTTTTAATGAAGAATGCTTCCAACACTTACGCAAGTTTGTCTTCTCCCGTCAAAGTTGAAATCATTGTCTACGTTCTTCGTTATGCTGAGGGCGCATCTAACTTTCAATTATATTTGTTTAAACTCTGCTGATGTTGTGATGATTGCTCAGCTGCTAACATGCGCTTCTGTAGACACGATCTCCTTGTACACTTTGTTGTCCAACATGCATGAGAAAGTTCATGCAAGTTAGCGCTGTGCTGTATAGCAGTGTCTTCCAGTGGAAGTATGTTCGAGAATACTTTCTTGGTTCAAGTTGAAGCATTTTATTCCAATTTGGGTCATGATCTCATAGCAGTTATTCGCATTAAGTTTACGATTTAGTTTGAATTTCGATTTTTCGACCTAAGCAAACAGTTAATTTCTACTTGAATTCTGTAAGTCGTATGCATTGCATCTGCAGGTACACACTGCCCTTACTCTTCAAATTCAAAGGAAACATAACCGTCACAGCAATGCTGTGAGATAGCACAGGTGCCCTTGTGTTGCCCAAACTTCGCTCGTTCGCCTCCAGCAATTCTTGGACTATCTACAGGAGTTCGGCATCATGAGAATTATTTTCTTTGTTGGAAACGATCTCATGTTTTTTCCTAAACGCCGCATTGATGTTCGCTCAAGCAAACGGCTTGGTTTTCGTCACACTGTGACGAATTTCCATTTGTCGTTTTCGCCTCAGAAATTTTAATCCTGCTGAGTGTTTTCTGTCGGCAACAGCGTTCCCGGAACCGATTTGCTGATGATGTTGATACGGCTATGATATCAGATTGTGCCGGTTGTCAGCCCGCTTGCGCGAGTGTATAGTTTGAACAGGAAAATTCGACTTCAAAATGTTCTTCAATTTCCGAACATGCAGTCGATATCTTTAGAAAACGACCTGAAGGCTTCTCTTAAGAGAAGCTGTTTAATATCAGACTCTCTAGTGAAGACAGATTGAGTTTTTTTGACAACTTTTATTTATCAACTACTGATTGCAAACCTAATTGACTCATTGAACTGAATGGAGCTAAATTTTTTGTCGACTCCTTCTCGATCAGGAATTTCGTGTAGCTTTTATTTATTCCAAATACTTTATTCCGAGAAACTAAACTCTCGTTCATTTGAGTGTTCCAATTCTTGTATTGCAGGATCTAAAACTTTCTGGCATGCGAGCTCAGGTAAGTCTCTGGGCTTACGTGGACTTGACAAGATTTTCTGCTTTAACTTTTCGCTTCGGAAAGTTTTCGATATAATGTCTTCCACTTTCCAATAACTTACATACTTTTGTATTACAAGTTTCTTGGTTTCCTATGTGTATATATATATATATATTCTCAAACTACTCGTACGTATTGCGTTTTTGCCCCATAAGCCGTGCTGCCCAAGTTTCTCTAGCAGCCTGAGCCCCAAATCCTGTCTTCTTTTTGCTGCGTCTTAGTGGAAGGCTTCGACCACGCATCTGCTCTGAGGTTTTATACGCTCGTAAAGCATCGTCCAGGCCATCTATAGTATTTTGAGAACTTCTGAATCTTTCTTTATGGGTTAGCCAAAATTTATTAGAGTTTCGCTCGAGAAACATAGCAGCAGCCCTACATCCTGACTGTTTTAGTCGTTCTCCGAGTAGCTTTAGAGGCCTGCCTCTCGCTGCTTGCTGCCGCCTATATTGTGCGGAACAATTACGGTTCCTCGACAAATATATCGAGACCAAAAACCGTGTTTTCTATTGCTGAAGTGGCTGCAAATGGGAAAATTCTGAGGCCCAACTGAATTTTTCGCCTGGAATTAGACCGCAAGTTATTGCGACATCGGAGGCAGAGCTCAAGGAAATTTGCTGGATTCGTATAAGAAGCAATTTCACTTATAATAACGAAAAGAGGTTTCAACCTCAGTTCCTCTTACTCTATTTGTATCTACACTTTTTAAATAATACTCTAGAAGCCATTTGCAATATTAAAGTTCTTCGTTAGGAAAAGATTGGGTTCTTTTTGGAGTCAGTTTTATCTCGATGTCTCACAATATTCACAAAATACGCACGGAATGGTGATTTTAGATTATGCACGTTTATTTTAAAAAATGATTGATCTATAAGCATCTTGATTTTTGTAGTCGTGAGATTAATGGTTACGTTTACGTGAAAACTCTGATGAAACTATTGAAAAGTTTTTGTACACAATGAGTTTCGTGCACAAATCAAGATTATATTTTGAATCTGAAATTATAAATGTTGTTTTGTTCTTGATTATTTTTAATGCATAACAAATTGGCATCTTACATTTTCTGGACTGAAACTACAGTATCTTTAGGGAAGACCTTAATTAGAACGCGAAATTTGTCAATAACATGAATTCAAAGGCACCTCTACTTCCATTGAAATTAGAATTAGTTCGACTTTCTATTCGAATTCATTCTGCTAACGAAGGAACACTGATTCACTTGGATGTATGTACTTGATGTCAGAGAGTGTGTTTGTGCAGCACCAGAGAGGGGCTAGGCGTCTCAAACTGAACAGAATTCCAGCTGCTGCCCCGTTCCAAGTAGGTGCACGCATACAGTAACTCGTGCCCGTCGTAATGTGACCTGGCCACAAATTTGTTCCTTTTGCGCATCGTCACTAATGACATTTCGCGCCAACTGATTAAGCGTCGTTTCCCATAGTTTACGTTCTATTAGAAACGTTTATTTACTACATTTGCGTCATTTTGTCCGTTATTGGTCAGTTTCGAACTGCCGCTCATCCAAATCTCCCTCTATAAATTCAAATTTTCAATTTTTCAGTCTGACGCATTGGAGCCTTGTGGAGATGGTCTATGGAAAATTGCCCGCAGCCAATTCATATTGACTTTTTCCATCCCACTCCCAAATACGTTTATGGAATATTTTGCAAACGTTTGCAACTTATTTTATGAGTATTTTGTGAGCGTTTGCTACTTATTTTGACTGTTTTTAAATGTTTGCTTGCTCGGCTAATCATTTTTGTCGCACTTCTACTTGGTTAATAATGCACGTCAACACCACACACGTCACACTTGTCACACGTCACACTTGTCACACGTCACACTTGTCACACGTCACACTTGTCACACGTCACACTTGTCACACGTCACACTTGTCACACGTCACACTTGTCACACGTCACACTTGTCACACGTCAATACACACACAAGCCAAGTCAGTTCTTGCTGCTCTGATGAATTTGTACCATTAATTCCAGGGGCAATATGACCATATATAAAAAGTGTTCGTGTTCTTGAAAGGTTTTTGGGAACAAAGACCATCTCAAAATTGAATACTTAATTGAGTACACGCACGTGCTCTTTTAATCTGCACTCAAATGTTGACTGTTACAAGCTTCAATTTCCAGTGGACTTTTTACAAGGTTTGCATCCGCAACGGAAACCAAATCGTTGAAAAAGAATTTTACAAATTCAATTAGAAACTGTTGCAAATTTCTTACTACGACATCGTGTTATCAAGTTTATAATACTTAGCAAGATTAATCATTGCACAAAATTCTCTTCAAGAAGGTTTATATAATTTTGAAACATTAAAAATTTCATAAATTTGCCATCAGAAAAGTTTATGCAATTTCGAAAGGTTAATTTAAGCTCGAAGTTTTCTTTAGACAACTTCCTCTTGCGGTAATAAACTTTTTTTTCCTTTGGCCTCAAACTTGTTCAGTTTACATTTTGTAGGTTCTATTGAGTAAGAAAAGTTTCGAAGAACTTCACAAATTCTTTTCAGTCCCATCCACTTATTCTGTAATCCGCAAACTTGTTTTTGAATTTGCTTCGAACAATTACGAATTATTTGCTGTGTTGTGTTTAGAAGCATGCCCAGTTTGGTCTTGGTATTCATCAAATACAGTGTAGCGATTTTCATTAGTGTTTAATATTAATTTCACAATGAGTTGACAGTTTGATCGCGTATGTATCCACGCGTGAATTCTCCCATCAACTAATCGTTTCTTCAATTGTCGAGGAATCTAAATTCAATTAAAGTTGTAATAAATCATTGTTAGAGATAAATTACACATTAACTCGGTGTATACCAGTTTTATTTCTTATGCCAAATAAAGTATTAAAAGCTTCAATTTTTGGGCTTGAAATCTATCAAATACTGAAAAAATAACTTCAAATTTTAGGAGACGCTCTATTCTCAACGTCATGTTATTTTCCGTGTGTTCAAAAAGAATTACACTTTATTTAGTGTGTGCCATAAAGTTGCGTTATAAGCTTCGTTGCTCAACTGCGCTAGGGAACTTTCCTTCTC
Organism: Trinorchestia longiramus; assembly: GCA_006783055.1. Taxonomy (NCBI): domain Eukaryota; kingdom Metazoa; phylum Arthropoda; class Malacostraca; order Amphipoda; family Talitridae; genus Trinorchestia; species Trinorchestia longiramus. The sequence goes on from VCRD01000912.1 coordinate 57,739, forward strand.
ATTGTTCGTGTCCGCACAGCACGCTCTAAAAACGGCATCCTTCTTCGCCAGTTTATTTTAGTACAAGTACAAGGTTTCATACGAGAGTGGGACTTTCATAAGCTTCTGAGTTCGGCTCAGACGATTATTCCTGAGGATACTTTCTATTTCTAACAACATGGCTCTATAAGCCTTCTGTTAGAAATCTCACTTCAGTATGCTAAACATTTTTTTTCTTGCGTTTTCAAATGAAATGATTTTCACTATAATTCCGATATTATTTCTTGACGAAATATTGGTTTCAAATGTATTCCATATATTGCCGCAGAATAACCTACCTAGATAACTATGTTGATAACTTTTTTTTCTTGTACTAGTTAATTGTTGTGGATATTATTTCATGACCGAGGTAAATCAGAGTTTGTTGTTCATTACCATCATGAAATAAAGGTGCAGTGTTCATTTATATGGAATGTAACACATTTGATTTTTCGGAACTTGAAAAAAAACATCGACACTCGTTTTAATTTGAATGCCGGGGCTCATTAACACGTTGACTCCGAAGTGGTACGTATGTGGACCACTTAGGCTAGGTTCTGTAATTTTTTCAGATCCTTCTAGTGACTATGCGTACAAAGTGAAGATTTACACCGGCCAGACAATCGGAGGCAACGTGTTAATGTACTTCATTGCAACTGTAATGTTCAAGTTCAATGATCACAAACTACGGAAACTCTATAAACAAATTATATTGGTTTTAGAGAACTAAACTTCTCTGAAGAACAAGTCTACGAATCCATTCACGAACAAAACGAGGGCAAACTAGTATTTTTATGAAGAAAAGTGGATTGTTTCTTATAGCCAAGTGCTTAGTGTGTAGCAGCCAAGTGCTTAGTGTGTAGCAGCCAAGTGCTTAGTGTGTAGCAGCCAAGTGCTTAGTGTGTGGCAGCCAAGTGCTTAGTGTGTGGTAGCCAAGTGCTTAGTGTCTGGCAGCCAAGTGCTTAGTGTGTGGTAGCCAAGTGCTTAGTGTGTGGTAGCCAAGTGCTTAGTGTGTGGCAGCCAAGTGCTTAGTGTGTGGCAGCCAAGTGCTTAGTGTGTGGCAGCCAAGTGCTTAGTGTGTGGTAGCCAAGTGCTTATTGTGTCGTATCTGAGTACCAGAGCGTACATCTGGTTCAAAGGTGTTTTTTAGTGCTTGCAAAGGTCTTGCAAAAACAAAAGTTTCGTTGTCATAATAATTTAGTCACGTGGAAAGAATACTTATTTATTCCGATGATAGTGGTGCTGTTCATTGAAAATACCGTTCAGTATTTTCTAAAATAAAAATATTTTGGTAAATTAAAGAACTCGTAATTAGTACAATATTTTTGTCCCTATAATATTCATCATTGAAAGTTGGAGAAAAATACGTAATATGAAGAATTGATTCATTGGAATCGTTATTGATTTCAAAATTGTTTCATACATATACGTCGCTCATAAGTGAATGGTTATTTACAGTCTTTAAAATATATTGAGTAGCTCACCCAACAGTTTAATTATTCGCATGAACGAATGTGTTGGTTAGCATATTTGTTGTTACGTGCGTCTGATGAAGAACGATGCTACACTTCCTCTTCTGCATTTTCTGATCACGGATATTTTTGCCGTTAAACTGCTTTCCTCAAATGCTTCAGTTCGTTCACTTGAGCAGTCCTACAGTAGCAAAATTGTCTAATTTTGCGCAATTTTCTCTCAGAATAGAACAATGTGAGAACTTGACAACGTAACTTTTTCATCAAGTAGACTGGAAATAACTTTCAGATTATACTTAGTTCATTTCTGTATCCCTCCTCATCGACAATCTTCTTTCAAATCTGTTGTCATGAGGAACCACAGTTTCATCAGAACGATATCAGGTAATAGTTATATAATTTGGTCAAGCTCTAAAACCTTAATTGGCCAAGCATCTCTCTGCATACATTACAATAAATGTTCATGGACGACTTTCGTTTGGTTTGAGGAAGATAGTGATTCCTATCATTTATCTATTCGATGTACAATTAGAATACCTAAAATAGCCAGAATCATCACTGTCCATGAATGGCAAGATCATGTCATACGCAATAAAGATTTTTAACTGCGTGTGAGCTATGCTTCACTACACATATTGTGATTCGCTACACATATTGTGCTTCACTACACAGATTGTGATTCGCTACACAGATTGTGATTCGCTACACAGATTGTGCTTCACTACACAGATTGTGCTTCACTGCACAGATTGTGCTTCACTGCACAGATTGTGCTTTGCTAGACATATTGTGCTTTGCTAGACATATTGTGCTTTGCTAGACATTTTGTGCTTTGCTAGACATTTTGTGCTTCGCTACACATATTGTGCTTCACTACACATATTGTGCTTCACTACACATATTGTGCTTCACTACACATATTGTGCTTCACTACACATATTGTGCTTCACTACACATATTGTGCTTCACTACACATATTGTGCTTCGCTACACATATTGTGCTTCGCTACACATATTGTGCTTCGCTACACATATTGTGCTTCGCTACACATATTGTGCTTCGCTACACATATTGTGCTTCGCTACACATATTGTGCTTCGCTACACATATTGTGCTTTACTACCCATTTTGCATAATTACTACACTTTTCCTTAAAACTGCACCACTTTAACATTGTGAACATTTGCCGGAAGCTGATAAACACAGAAGTGAATCATTTTCCCTGTAGAATATCAACAAAAAGTTCAGTTGGACCGCGCTGTTGCGCATGTTATGGAGTTATTTGGCTCTCTGTGCTGTCTCATTTGCTCGGTCGTAAGTTGCGTTGCACTGTCGCCATGGTCGAGTATTGCCCGGAGTGTAAACAAGAAGCGCAAGTTATTCGATAATAATACAAGGCCACAATGCAAACTCGACCATTGGTCGCGTCGTCCGCCGCCCACTTCATTGTTCGCGTGGCTGCACGGGTGGAGAGATGTTGTGGAAGATGAATGTGGAGGGAACTGGTGGATGTTGGCCAAGGCTAATGGTGGACATGGGTGTATGTCGAAAAAATGTTAATGTTGAAGAAGTCATGGTTGATGAAATCTGTCTGGTTCGCTTAGGAAAATAATGAATATTGAAGGAAGAGCTGCGAATACTGTGGATGTTGGTGAGCGAGGTAGAGCTGGAAAATGAATTATGGACGGATAGATAGTTCCGTAGATAAATTGTTACCTGTTGATGTCTCGGTGAGGTGCGCATGTGAGGGACTACAGTGGGCAAGGAAAAAGAGATCATAAATATCGCTGCCCTCCTCAGCAGAGAAATCTGCTCGTAATATCAGTGGCGTTAGCATCATGTTCTGTACTGAAGCCTTCGTGTCGGGGATACAAAGGATGTGGGAATCGTTGCGGCATTTGTTATGTGGCAATCGTTATGTGGCAGTTATTATGTGGCAGTTGTTATGTGGCAGTTGTTATATGGCAGTTGTTATGCGGCGGTTGTTATGAGGCGGTTGTTATTTGGCAGTTGTTATGTATCAGTTGTTACGTGGCAGTTGTGTGGCAGTCATGTGGAAATCATGTGGCAGTTATGTGCAGGTGTTATGTGGTGTCCAGGGAAGCTGGCCTCTATGTATACTCTTTATGTAGCATAAACAGTAGCAGCTGCAGCTAAGGAGTATATATTACATGTGCAATAGGTTCACGCTTTTAAGTGCATCGCTATAAAATATACTTGGTTATAACACTGAAATGCCAATACCGCACGTTTGAGTAGATGTAAACAGAACGTATCTTTCTGTAGACCACATTTCTTCTTGTTGATATGGGGATACCATATGTAGGAGGGAAGAAAGTACGGACGGTCAGGGTATTGGGGGAGTCAGAGCTGGAGTGAGGGCGGGGAGAGACGCACTGGGGAGTGGTTATGACCTCTTTAAAGGAGAGAGAACCATTACGTAGAGAGCAATGTGTCTGGCAGCTGCAACAGCACACACTTTCTCAAACTGCGCAAAAATTCCTGTTCTGCAAATATAATAGAAAAATTTGTAGTTCCATGTTGCAGGTTCTTTTGAATAATATTTTGGTCTTGTGAAACTTAGATATTTTCTTTTGGTAGGGCACAAAAACAGAAGCTTAGTCACGTGTTCATGGGTTTGGAGTGCTGCATGAGGAACTGTTGATTCAAAAGGACGACTCGAGACTTCGTTGTTGAGGTGCAACTCTACAGATTGTTTATTAAAACTCATCTTTGTCTGTTATTAATAACAACAGCTAAAACCATTTTACATTTGACAGATTTCGAAAACGAAATGTTTACACTTGAATTAATCAGTTTACTCTTGCCTCAACAGAAGAGTGGTGTCCAGGCAATAGAATTTGCCTCCATTCCCAGTATAAAAATAGTTGCGTTGTCAGATTATGTATAGTAACTTGTGGTCTCGAGGAAAGCAGGAACTACAGGATGTGGCAACATACTTTCCTTTTTTCATAACTTTTTGAAAGGCAAAAAAGGACTTTGTTGCCGCACCCTGTATGATCGTTGGAACCTGAGTTGCACCATGGCCCATGGCTGTATTTTTGAGTCCCAAATATCAATTATATAAAATATAAGACTTTTACAAGCATACTTTACTTTTTTAATGCCGTTCAGTTATATCGTATACTCGGTGAGCGTCCAATTAAAACGAGTACACTAACGCACGCTTCGAGTTAGACATGTGCATTATACCACAGACAATACCCACTGTCCTGCGTCATATTCTTTAATACTAATATTTAATTGGAGGTGATTCTTTGGCTGGAGTGTGAACATTAGCTGTGGTATAAGCACCTCTTTCTCTGCATGTCACTCATGTGTGTTCGTGCCAAGTGCAAGAATGTGATTCTATTATCCTTTTATATTTTATTGTAGGTTAAGGTACTTATATCTGCGCCATTTTCCTCTAGAAACATCGTGTGTAAGCTGAGAACTGTAACATTGTGTCCTGTGTTGAATACTTTCGTGTGTCAGTGCATATCCGTGAGAAGCATGTAGTATTAACCAAGATTATGTCCTGCTCACAACAACAAAACCTCTGGAGTGAGAGAACTGGAAATCCTCTTTCTTTCTGTCACTAAAACACTCGTGTATCCACTACATTTTGATGCACGTAGGTAGAAATGCCAGGACTTTCTATAACGCGTGGCGAAAGCATTTGCCGTGAAATGAAACGTAACTTTCCATCAATAATGACTCGGAAATTGCTGAGCGAAAGAACAAAGCTAAGTATTCCTCTAATCGTCACGTTGAAATTGAATTTCAAAAGTAAATAGGGTATGAAGACTGTGTGGCTTACAGAACACGTCGTGCAGCTCGAAAATTGTTCCTCGCGATGTTTTCTAGCTCGAAGTTTTTGAACGACAATTGCCCTTGGAAATCAATTTCTAGGGGAGGTTTTCTACGACCAGGGAGCTACACATTTTATCTTATTTTTCTGGTTGTTTTTATTTAGTGGTTGCGGTAGAAAGCTATTAAGGGTTTTGCTTGTGTTCCGTGTATTGATGGCTGGGAGAAAAAGGCGTCGTGCTATAGAATTGCTGTAAACGTGTTCGACACAACACGGGGGAAAGGACGTTGTGTGAAGACTCGCTGTATTTCAAGACTGACATTGCTTATAAAGATTTCTACAGTGCGTGTCTTGCGTTTCTCCAGAAACCCCTTCATGCGTAGTCCTAATTATCGTAGTTTTTACTCAGTTTTTTCAGGTAACTCATTTCAGTAGGATGTGCACTCGTGAATGTCACACGCGCCCTAAACACTTCCAGTTGCCATTGTGAGATGTTCCTGTGGGAATATCCTACATTAAGAGTATGAATAGGTAAAATATTTTTTACTTTCTGTAATTCTTATCGAATTTCAATAAGTGATTTCACCAAGATTAATCTTTTCTTGAAAAAGTGTTTATGCACTGATTAACAAACCTTCGATTATTTGCCCAAATGTTGAAGCATTAATGAAAACGCCCCTATGGAAAATCTCATAAAACCTTTACATTCGGGCGCATCGTAAAAATTACGACTGAAAATTTCACGTCATACATGTAGTGCATTAATTGCACCTTTTACATACCTGCGTGTCCTCATATACACTTTTCTTTGCTCTGAAAAAGCTTTCTTCTCCTAGTTCATTACTGAGGATGAGCGGGAAAACAACACGCACGATTGCTTCAGGAAAAAAAACTTGTTTTCATCAGACTTTTAGAGCCTAACTTTATAAAGCACCAGTTAATGGAGAATGAAAGCCACGTATCGAAGTTTCTGAAAGGAGCAAAACTCGGGAAACTCTGCACTTCTAAGTTCATTCCTGGCGGAAATGGAAGACTGAACAAAGGCTAATACTACACTAGGATTCCCTGAAAAATTGACCAATCGTAGCCAGGAAACTACTGATCTAAAGTTAACGCTGCTGACCTGGTTACGACAGCGCAGGTTATGTCGGTGCTGCGGCCTCCGCCACCGCTCTGCAGTGCAACAACTACTATGAACGAATTAATTAAAGAAGCAGTAGTAGATGATTAATAATAATATTGACGTATCGGCATGATAGGGAAAGATGCAACAGAAAATAGACACTGAAAGTGGGATGAAATGAATGCGTGTTGCATGTTGAATGCATGTTGTACTGAAATGAAATGAAATGAAATGAATGAAATGAATGCATGTTGTACTCGTATGAGTGTGTGAAAGGTTCTAACTTTTTCTGTGGTATTCTATCGCAAATTTGCTAATTTCTTGGCTTGAAATTGAAAAATAACATGGATGGTATTCATCCAAATTTTTATATTAATTTTCTGAACAAAACGTGACATTATAATCATGAGATGTCATTTCTCTAAAATTTTTAACACGCACCTCATCCATCACACCTCATCCCTCACACCTCATCCCTCACACCTCAATCCTCATCCCTCACACCTCATTCCTCATTCCTCACACCTCATTCCTCATTCCTCACACCTCATCCCTCACACCTCATTCCTCACATCTCATTCCTCACATCTCATTCCTCACACC
>VCRD01000912.1:64773-82241 GCA_006783055.1 Trinorchestia longiramus
TTCCTCACACCTCATTCCTCACACCTCATTCCTCACACCTCATTCCTCACACCTCATTCCTCACACCTCATTCCTCACACCTCACACCTCATTCCTCACCCCTGCCACACTCCCTCCCTACAGAGTATGCCAGTACTGCCGTGTAATTGTCACCAGTTCATTAGACTGCTTGAAGACTGGCAATGTTTTCAAGTCGCTTTAATTCAACACGAGGATGAGGTCGTCAGTTAAAACAATTTTTGGTAGTGATTTTCTGAGACACAAACAGGCAGAGTTGATGGCGATTATCAATCTTTGTTATTCTCAGTTTAAGCAAAATATTATGAAGGATTCAGTCTGAACTATCTTGTTGAATCGGATCTTAATAGGGAAAATAAACGCTCTATATATTCCTTCTTTCTAAATTGCTTTGAAACGTTGGTCTGCGGTAGAGTCTTTCTGTAACATAAATGTGGAGGGGAAATAGTTTGATTTCAGATTGTGTGTTCATGAAGCTAGTCGGCATTCAAACTTATTATGTAAGCCCACGAGTGTATTTACAGTAGTCATATGATAATATCTTAATTCCAGTATTTTCAACTATACACGCAATATGCTAATAAGCATATGTATGCAATACGTTGACTGCACTCTGAGTTAATGAAATCTGCATACCAAACCAAAAAGTAATGAAGTGGAATGAGAAACTAAGGATTAAATCTTATAAATGTTTTTGACCGTACATGACGAACTTACGACAGGCCAGACATTTTCTCAAAACAATAATTCATTGCAATGAAATTGCAAACCTCTGATTGCATAAAAGGAAAGGCCTTAACTAAAAATATACTACGAATACCGTTACAAAATAAAAAGTCTAGAGTATCACTTAGGCTTGAGGCGATGGTAAATTTTCGTTGTTAAAATGCAGGGTGTTCGGGAAGTCTCAGAGCACTTAAACTTTTATGAACATATGCTTGTCTCAACACTTCTCAAAGAACTGTGGACGCATTTGTCTTCACACTTCTCAACGAACTGTGAACGCATTTGTCTCAACGCTTCTCAACGAACTGTGGACGCATTTGTCTTGACACTTCTCAACGAACTGTGGACGCATTTGTCTTGACACTTCTCAACGAACTGTGGACGCATTTGTCTTGACACTTCTCAACGAACTGTGGACGCATTTGTCTTGACACTTCTCAACGAACTGTGGACGCATTTGTCTTGATACTTCTCTACGAACTGTGGATGCATTTGTCTCAACACTTCTGAACGAAATGTATATATATATATATATATATATATATATATATATATATATATATATATATATATATATATATATCTTCTGACCATTTCTAGATTAAATTAAACGTGTTTTTTATGTTTTGAAATGTATTTTCGAAAAGCAATCCATATTCATTTATTAAAGCATATTAGGGTAAAATTTTGAAACAAAACAAAACTATGGTTTTAAAAGGGCACAGTGACTTTCTGATGACCGTGTTGAATTTTCTCATGTTTATTGTGAGAACAAACACTAGGAAGTTATAAACTTTACTGGAGAGATAACGAGTTTTCTATAATAGCTAGTCTTCTGAATTGAGGAGCGCTTAGAATCCCTTAATTGGAACGTAAAAAATGACCGTTAATTGTTACTGAAATTATTTTATATTGCTTCTTGTTTACGTCTGAGGTCATCCATCAATACTAGGGTAGACTATGGAATATGATCTATCAGTTTTGACAATCCTGAGAGTGCATTTGTAGTTCACTGTGTCTCTAACTCGCAGCTTGTTGAACCTAGATAAATTATGGCATGCGAAGTCTAGTGCCCGATGGCATATGGTCCCTGTTTTGATGTTTGTTTCTGTGAACTGTCAAATATTTGGGTCTACCTCTCTGGCTCCATGCATACGAGAATACCTACACATGTGTAGGTCCTACCGTTAAGGTATGCAAGGTTAACCAATTGCACCGAGTATGCATGTAGCACAGCTTTTATAGATCAAATTTCATATGTATTAGTTTCTGTAGCATAGAACATTTCGAAGTTTTTAGAACTTTCCTTCACCAGTACAGTTTTGAACGAAGACTAATCGGATTTGACTATTTGACTAATCGGATTTGACTAATTATTTTGAATATTCCTTTTGCTATCTTTCAGCAGTAAGCTCAAAAAAAGTCGGATATGCGTCAGAGTCTAGCTACATACCTAAATGGAACGTTGTCAGGAAACTTGTGTTACTACGTACACTTGAAATTCTTCGTCACAAGAATTGTGTAAGGGCTAAAAATGGGGACCGGATTGCCGAAATGAAGCTTCAGACAGGGCGGAAATTGCTGTTCAAGAAAACCAGGATGCGGACGAGAGCTAGGAGACCGACTTCCGATCAACTTCATTGGACAGAATTAAAGGAAGCTGCTTCTTCCCCCAACAGTTGCTGCACAAAATTTGACCCGTTTAGGTTTCAGAAAACTTGGAACGTAGAGCTTGTAGCGCATTTTATTGCGTCCAAAAGTTACACTGGTTGAAAGATTACTAATGATTTTTTTTTCGCTCTAAGGATATCTTCGTTATTCCTAAAAATATAAATATTTTCACTGAAATCGTTCTACATGCTTTTAGTCATCTGTAGTACTGATTTCTTCAGTTTTTTCTTAAAACTCCTAAACCACTAGTACAGTTAAAACGTTTGGTTTTGAAAGCTATGTAAATTGTTGTTGTTCTTCACCTAATAAATAATGTAACCACTGCTGGGAATATTCACGTGCACTTCTGTTAGTAAAGCTCTATAGTAAAAATATTTTTTACACACCGGTTTTGTATCGCAACATGTTGCTTTCTTAGGAAGAAGCATTTCGCAAAGTTCTAATTTTCAGAAGCTTTGGCTGAAAAAATTGTACATAAGCTAGCACTTTCTAGCTGAAAAATTATTTCATAATGATTGTTTCTTATGGCAAAATCCTAAAAAAAACTTGTACCAATGTCACCATCTGGAGGCACAGTGATTACATGCCCTGCAAGAGTTCACCTTTAAAATATATTTTCTGCTCTTGCCTTGAAATCAGGTCTCCAGTCGCTTCATTATTATCTTGTTTTATTTTGAGCCCTCGTATTTTGAGAAGCCCATTGCAAGCTCTTCTACATTACTTTTGTTCCTAATGGCGCGTTTCCTCGATTTGTGATAAAGGTGGATGAGGTAGTATGCTAGTTTTTCTGTTGTTGAAGTTCGAATATCGTCAGCTTGGTCGACTATCGCCAGCTTGGTCGACTGGTGAGCGAATCCGCTTGCGAGCGAGAAGACCCGGGTTCGAATCCTGCTGCCGCCATGGTTGACGGGGCTAGAATTACGGCATGGGACTTGGGTAACCGAATAATTATCAAAGGGATTATCCGACCCGAGAATGGGCCAGAATATTTGTTCCTATAGCCTCATTTTATTCAATTCTATTCTAATAGCGTGTGCATTCCATTTCTGCAGCTATGAACATCTGGGAAGTATTGAAAAAGATTCCTTTTTTTAATTCATTAGGCCTTCCCAAATAATTCCCAGTAATTACAATCAACCTCGGGAAAAATTTACAATGAGAAAGTTTGCCGAAAAGTACAACAATGATTCCTATATTTTTTGAGCTGTATTCTAGGAAGAGATGATATTAGTACCGTGGTGTAAACTAATCAACTTCCCTCTTATTTCGAAGCATATTTTCTTCACACATCACTTCTGTGTTCCAATAGAACGACTTTCTAAGTCTTACTATAGATCACCATGGCAATATATATGACTCATGATATAAATAGTCAATGACTTTGTCCTCTCAACACCTAACTGATAAGCGCAAGTCAAATTTTACCTCCTTAATATTGGAAGGATCATCGGACTTGACCTTAAAATTAATTCTTATGGAAAGGAAACGACTCCTTACTCTTAAATCCAACTGGCGTTTCCTACACAAAATACTTGTCCACCTCTCATCAAAGGGTCCTTTATTCTGCTGAACACGAACAATTGTTCTATAGCTGGACACTCATGCGCTCAATAGTCTTCAAAGTTATGCAAACTCTCATTGTTTTCGAAGTATTCACACTTGATGTTGAAACGTACTTCAGTGATTGCTCTCCGACACCCCTAGAATTGAGTAACTAATTTAATAAGTTACACGACAAGTTCAATAAACCATTAATTTATAACAAGTGTTCAGTGGCGTGCTCAAAAAATATTGATCAGTGATACTAAACTTCTTTTGACGAGTCAATTCAGCTGAGTTGTTCGGCAAGATTGCTGCCTAGCTAATCGACCTGCGCTGTGGCATATTTTGTGACTATTAAAATTGCTGCACAATTTAGGAACGATCTAATTGCGTTCTAAATGATCTTATTACGATCTTGGTGTGTTCCATAATTATAAACGATCCTATTGCGAACGATCTTGTCACGATCTTATTGCGTTCTATAACGATCTTATTGCGAACGATCTTATTGCGTTCTATAACGATCTAAACGATCTTATTGCGTTTACAGTCGTAAACTTTTTTATTCTTACCAGTAAAATATCAGCCGTAAACTAGGGTACATACTATTTTTATCTCCCTAGAAAACCAAGATTTCAAAGACTAAATACAAAAATAGATATTTATGTTCTCATATCCGAAAAAAACTGGCATAGATGGAAGAAACATTTTCGAACTGAAATCATTGTTTTTAAATGATCATATATATGAAGCTAAATATCTATAATTTATTAGAGTAAGGAAAGTTTTACTTTAATATAATGAAAGCTTTGGAAGCAATAAAACTACGTAACTAAGGCAGAAAAGGTTCCAGCCTCCGGCAGCAGCATGTGAACACAAAGCATTGCTACGCTCAAACTTGTTTCGTATCGCAGATTTGGTGGCAGCTTTCCTTTCTCTCGCCAGACTAATACAATACAACCCTATTTCATGATCAAAGTTCAAATTCTAACTCATCACTTTTGTGCCATCGAAATTTTCTTTGAGTCCTTTTAGAGCATCGAACAATTCGAATTCAGCGTGTGGCTCAGACCACGCTCTGACAGACTGCCTTTGATCAGAACGGTCCTGCTCCGCATACAAATGCGGACGATGAGACGTTTTCGGCAAAATTGTTCGATCCTTGCTCGAAATATCTCTCTTCACACACTTGTGAGGTCACTGGACCTTCAAACAATGTTTGCTGTGTGTCTACATGGTATATTCAATAGCACTGAAAAAACCGCCCGTAGTTTGACAAAAATTGTGATGAAGAGCATCATGATCATTATTTTAAAAATATATTCCACTTGAGAGCCTATGCTATGAATACTTTTTCAATTACGCTATGAACGTGTTTCCTAATAATTGGATTTAAAACCAACTCAAAGTCTAAAATACCGTTCTTTATCGATACATCAAAACGTATACTGCTCAATAATTTTGCAAAATTTCATTATATTTATTATTTTCAGTCGTACTGTATTTCACGCACAGCTTGGCAAGGCTCAGGGCTTTTGCTACTATAGCTCAGGTTTTAGGATACAAGGCAGTTCCATTGTCACTGGTTCAACGTTAATCATACGTGATTTCTCGATCTACCTTTCAATTAGTCCACGGTGCTGACCTGCAGAGTAACACTCATTGAGTGGATGACCTTTAACTGCTCGCTGTGTCAGTCCTGAACTCGGCCATCACGTTTCCAGCTTATTAGATCGTGCACAGTCATATCTATCGGTCCATATGTCGGACCGAGCCGACATTGGCTTTTCATTAGAGATCAGCAATGTAGCGCTCACTGCATGAGTTAACTTGAAGTATCGCTCTCGTTTCTGTAGCTAACACAGCACATCGTTGCTTGGCTAAATTATTTCAATGCTCACGCAGTATTCTCCTGTCACTAGCAAGTGAAACAGTAGCATGCTACTGGCGAGAAATTGTTATACAATTATAAAGGTGAGGGCTTCAGGCTGTTGAAACTACGTGCAGTATAATAAACAGAAGAATGAGGAGACATCATTTCCCAACTATGATATTTTAATTTTGGTTTCCTCTGTGCCTTCGTAGCCCCGCACAGCAGAACCACCACAATTACACCGTTTCCTAGTTAAATAATGTATGTACAGGCAAATGCTAAGCGCTACAACTTATACTGCTCTGAAGTCGGTGTAGCTTAGTTGTGCTACTGTTACTTCAGCTAAAAAGTTGGGAAAGTTAGTCTCTGATACCGTTCGTCTTGCCCTAAAACTTAGAGGAGGCTCACAATAATTTTCCCTCTTGGGATCGTACGGACCCAAACACTCTTCGAAGTCAACCGCTGTTGCCCAACCATCTAAAGTCTCGGTCCAAAATTCCCTTCCTTATCTTGAATTTGTCTAGCTTGTAAATCCCTATCTTTATCAGGCAAATCCTCGTAAGATAATGTCAAATAGACTGTCTTAAAAACGTTTGGTTAGCTTGAGCTACGCTCTAAAAGCAGGCGCTGTTTGGATGCCTTCGTGCAATCTCGAAATATTTCAGGACGTTTGAGTCAACATCTGTTTATTGTAACGATCGTAATCTATTGAATTAACTTTTCAAAACGCTCAGACATGATAACAATTGATGAACGCGTGTATGAATTTATTTTTTATGTATGACGTATACATAGAGAAACGTTATTTTTTTGCAGCTCAGGACAAAAAATTGACGTTTTTCAATAACGTTTGTGAAGGATTGTGAAATTTGTCATCACTTGGAAATCAATTTTAAACGGTCAACATTTTTGTTCTGCCATGGGCATCAACTTTCCTCTTAAATTCTCTGCTTCTCTGGAAACTATGACGCCTTCGGAAGCCACCTAGAAAGGATCTAATCAATAACCTGCTATAGTATTCAGTATCTGTCAGCCAGCGCAAAATACTGTAGCGACACTGACCAGTAAATCATATCAAACGATTCTTCGTGAGCTGATGGAAATTATTGCAGTTTTTATGGCATAAAAATAAACGACCAATATTGGATTTCTTCTCGTGCATTTTCAAGTAGGTCTCCTGAGCATACTCTATACTGCCAATATCATTGATCTGTTGCACACTGAAGATAATCACCATTCGATTCACCGTATATTCAACTTCCGATATCCAAGGAGTGCTTCCAATTTCCTGGAAAGCTTTTCAGCCTCACTACATGACTAACTCCAAGCCACAGAATTTCTGCTTAAGCTCCGCTTATATGGCACCTACGCGTTTTCTGCCTCCATATTATATTGCACAATGTCATGTAATAACGCTGCAGTCGACGGCAGTCGCGAGCTTCGATTCGAACTTGAAAGCTCGTCTCGTTCGTTTGCGAAGTCGGAACATCGTGAGACGCGTGGCCGACCTCAGTCTAGAAGTAACAAAGAGGATCAGACCTGCGAGAATCTGCCCAATCTGTGAAGCAAATTTCAAAGAATCATTCAAATGAAAAAATCAATTTGAAATGCTGCAGAAGCTTTGGGCACTTGTATGAAGCTCTCTAGACCGAAAAAATTTAGAAGTCAATGTAAACGTTTGAATACCATTACATTCCCTTTGCTTGAAAGAAAACTAGTATTGATTCGCTTATGGTGAGTCCTTTCATTCAAAACCCGCCTGTCTTATACATATTATGTGCCAATACAGATATTTTAATTAAGATGCGAAAAACTTTAATTTATAATAATTAATATTTAGGAGGTTTTTTCTCGAACAGCTTTCTAAATCATCTTCAGAAACGACGGAAAGATGTGCCACAGCAATCACTTCCAGTCTGAACGTTCTGGCATGGCGGGTTCAAGGCAGATGAAAGTATTGATTATTGGAAGCACGAGCGAACAAGGAACGCGTACAGACAACGCCTATTGTCTTGAACGCTAGTGCCACATTGCAAATGTTTCACAATATTGTTATTTTAAGTATTGAACATCAGTTCACTAATTGGAACAAGTGGTCCTTTATGGGGAAGCCGTATTCGACTTGATTTAGACCACTCCAATAGCTCCAAACTTGCAACTAACGATCAGGGTTATTGTGTCGAAATTTCATTAAGCTCTAAGGTAAATACCAGTGCACCAGTTTTAACAGAAAAGTTGTACAAATTTGATTTGGAATTCTCTTGGGTTTCTTTCCCGCTACCAGTTCCTCTCCGTTTCACCCTAATCAATGAAAAATCAATGAAAAATATGTGACGGAAAACACAGCCACCGTCTCGAAATCCTGCGCTGGAAAGTACGACGCGTTGCTAACTCAATATGCTATTTCTACTGCTAACTGAATCTCATCGTTTATGCAGTAACAATCTACAGTCTCTTTCTACGCTGCAAAAACGATCCAACTACCTCTATATGGTATGAACGATCCAATTACTTCTGTCCACATGGTAAGAACTACCAACTACCTCTGTATGCACGGTAAGAACGATCCAACTAGTAGTTCCCAGATAATAAAAACTAACCGACAGTATCCATTTACACTGCAAAAACCAAGCAATATTATCCGTCTACACTGTAAGAATGAAACTAGTCGGTCCGTCTACAACGCAAGAACGCTCCAAATGGCTATGTCTACGTTTCAAAAACAATCCAATTGTAGCTGTCTAGCTATACTTTCAGAGAAAAGTGGATTGTACAGATTTTCATTTGATTCAATGCGAGAGCAGAGTGTGTGGCCCAGTTCCTGTTGTGATTTATGCTGGATTTGAATTTCAAATTCCTGAATACCCTGATGTCTCACATGAACTGTTTGTCATCAGCATATTTAGCTTGCATAATTGAGCCACTGCCATTCCCTCTCCATTCCTAAATGGTAGTAATCAGTTTGATTGCTGAAATGAGAGTTGTGCACAATACAATTTTCCAATTAAATGAAACGTCAACCGTGCAGAGAGTTGTTATAGAACCCGAGGAATAAATCAAACCCTTGTTCCCATGTCACTGCTGCGTCACAGCTCGAGTCCATCATGTCACACGAAGGTCGATGACACGACTGCGACACCAATACCAGGGAACAGCTGCCTGATGTTTAATGAAACTACCCAGTTTGCACTGTCAGAACTTTACTAGGCTACCATTTTGCTCCTATAATATTTTAAGGGTACGTGTAATATTACTCGAATATTTCAGGGGGTTATGATTTCAGCTACGAATGTTTTTAAATGCATAATTACTTTAACTGTTTTCACAAGATTATCACATCATTCGTGGATTCAAAGTTAAATGGTGCTCTCAAGTTACGTTAAACCTTTCTTGGTAATTCGCGGTCTAATTTTTACAAATTTCTTGGACAAGTGGCTTTGCTCACAAGCTCCGCAATTTAAAATGTTTAATGCATATTAAAAGTGCTCATAAAGTGCAGCTTAGCTCGTTTTCACTGAAATTTTAAATAATATTTATGCAGTTTTACTAATTCGATAAGTAAGGGCAAATACGTCGTAGTTTGCCAAGTCACATCTCCTGCCTAGACACAAGCCTCCAGCAAAACTTTCTTGAGTATGAATTGTTTTACGACAGCTTCTTACGGCGCGGATATCCCTTCAACTTTCTCTTGTTTTTCATCAGTTCTTTCCTTCTTAAAACTAAGCAGGTAGTAGCAAAGCAGTTATCATACATTGCTGTCGTGCCAGGGCTCAGGCATTCAAGCACGTGTGTGGAGCCATTTTATGGAAATTAATCGCGAGATTACAATGCTAAATAAAAAATACGAATGCATTTTCTTGAGAAAATGCAACGTTATTTACAGATAAGTTGTCCGGGGGAAATGTTACGATTTTGAATTAATATACTGAAGCACCGCTTTGAATACTGATTCATTGTCATTTTATCTATCTTGGAGTATTCATGTTGAGTATTACAGATGACTAGGTCGATGTATGTCTTCTATGAAAACGTATCGGATGATACCTACCTTGCATTGCTGAAGTAACCTCGAATGTTTTTCTCACTTAATTGGGGTTGAGAGATACGCTGGGGAGCGAGAAAAATATATTGCTGGAATCAATGTTTGGATGCCATACAATTAAAAATAAAGGCAGGGATGAGAGGCAGTGCGAATGAAGTTGACAATTATTTGGAATAGTTATTGAAAGGGAGATATTTCGAGAGAGTAATTGTAAAGGTGGATGGGGAGAGGATTCCTGTGCAAGGTGAGCTAAATCTGGAAGTGATGAGATATGAGTGAGGTGGCAGGGAAAAAAGTCAGAAATAAATATTGATGCAGTGTATACAGTTTAATAAATGGTGGCACAGCTGTGCCGGTGTGGCTGGTGAGGCATTGTTCGTTTGGTTGCAAACATTGCCTCGATTGTTCGGAGGGTCGCTTTTGTGATGGCTTTGTTTACAAAGACAAATAGGAAAAGATAAAATGAAGCAGTCCATGAGGTATTTCCTAAAGAGTTTCTGATTGCCATGAGGAGTGAAAGTAAGAGATTGTTCTTCAGAGAATCTTGAAACCGTCGCACTCTTCGAGGGTTGCACACGATAGCAAAGCTTCTCTCGAGGAGGTGCTGGTAGGGCTGTTCCTGTCGGTTTATGTCGAGGACTTAACGCTCCTAATCTCTATCCTCAACTTCTCATAACGGAACCAGCAACACTGGTTACAACTCTCATCTTTGCGTTTATCTGATCGGCGATATCGTACCTTCTAGATGCCATTACTTCTCTTCCTCCCTGGTGTGCAAGTCCGATAAATAAACCTCCTGTATTATTTTAGCTTCTTTCTTTTTGCTTCGCCTCGATGCCATTTTCCAGTCGCTGCTTGCTCTCCCAAACGAGATACCGCACATCTGACCTTTTCTTTTGTTGAAATTTTGTATATCAGCAAAGTTTCGCAGTGAAGATCCATTCAAATGAGCACAAATTGTGATTAGACCCTGAACAGTAAAATTAGAGAATTTGTACTTTGAATTCAAGCAAGTACTATAACGCGTTCAACAGAGGACTTGCGTCACTTTCTTCACAGCATGAGGTACATGGATACGATATTTGCCGCTGGACATGTGTGTGGCAAAGGTGGTTTTGGTACGCTAAAAATCTGTTTGGGACGTTCTAAGATCTTCGAAAGGGATACTATGACGTTAATAGTTGTGCACTCAGTGGGATATCATGGACAGGATTCTAAATGCCGTGGGGAGTCTAAATGTAAATTGTAAATCGCGTCAATTCGGGGAATTGGGTGAGTGTTTTTTATGAGCTGAGTGATGTCGGCATGACAGTTTTTTGTACATATGATAGTAAGGTAAAAGGGCATGTTAAGTATTTTCACAAAAATAACCTCGTTACATTTGATGGATGTACACTCGAGTTCAATCAGTTTTTTCGTCACTACAGTTGTTAGTAGATACATAAAGAATTTTCAGCGATTATGTCCTCAGTTTTGAAAAGTTCACAAACTAGCGCAGAGAGCAGAGTCAAAAGACAAGTTGGTTCGGTCTCATAATTAAACGGATAGAAGCAGCGGCTAGTGTGTTCTTCCACGTGAGTTAATTCTGTACAAGGGCACTGGTCAACAAACAGAGTGTTTGCCTCTTTGTTTCTTCTTAGTTTGTATGAATGATGTCTCCTTCCCGACCCATCTGCAATCGATGTGGGGAAAAGGGAATGTGGGACGAGGCATTTATTATTTTTATCATTGCGACTCCTGAAATTTCCAATGAGCATCTATTAACCTGAAAACAAACGAGGTCAACTTGGTCTTTGATGCAAGTTTGACATGGTCTTTTAAGCTCTATAAGTCGTTGACGAATGATCCTTCAAGTCCTGTGTAGCAAAACCGTAATGGACGTCGTCAGACGACCTGAAAAACTTTCTTGCATTAAAAAAAACACAAAACAAGAAGAGTGTACTATGAATAAAGGCGTTAGACTTTCTGAACGCTGACCAGTCCTGCGCGACGAATTTTAAGTTCGAGTTTACACATCAGTTTACAAGACAAGTGCTGCAGCCGTCTGAAATTTGAGTTTGTAAAAACCAGAATTTTCATTATGCCCAAAGCAAAGCCAGTCCAGAGATTCTTCGGAGAATTTTTCTCCTCTGTAGTGTTTTTAGTTAAAATATTATGCTGTTTAGTTAAGGATTGCAGTGTAGTTTAAACTTGAAATGCCTGCTAATAAAGAGCTAGTTAGTGCTATTAGATCTGCACTGAATTACTCGCTGCATGAGATAAAACAGACTTGCTCGTGTCACGCGCTATCGTAGTCACATTCTCATTATTCCTTTGTAAATTGCATTACAAAAGAGAAATACTTTCAACAAAAAGATAAATGCAGGGAAAAATCATGTGCAGAATTTTAAAGAAGATGCAGTAATTAAAAATTAGTCATTTTCATGCACCGTAATAATGTCAGCATGCAAACTCCCTTCATAACTTCCTGTGAAGAGATTCACTGATGGTGAAAATGACTACAAACTTAACTGTAATAAGAGCAAGAACTGTACTGTCATATTATAAAGCTGCTTAGGGCTCAAGTTCTGACGTAAATTCAAAGCATTTATTTCATGACATCTTTCAGAGGCCGTATCTCACGACTAGTCGTTAGCAATTTTTGAGCATAAAACTAGTAACGTTGCTCCTATGAAAGTACTCAGCAAATTTTGTGTCCAGGATTCAATTTCCCTTCAGTATTTTAGATTTTAATTTCCCCTCATAGTTTCAAAAGGATTGTTTGATGCATCAGAAAATCATTTCCTGCAGCTTTACATAAGAGACTAGTGCAGCTAGTGATGCAGGTAATAAGTGTATAGTAGAGGCTGTTTTCCGTTCATTTACTGAAGAAACTGTCATGCAGTGCATCGGAGTAATCTAAATAGTAGTCTTTGAAGTTAGTGTCGTTATCAGGCTACTTTGAAGAATGTTTAGTGACGAGAATGAATTGTACGAATTCTGCAGGCTTTCACTCGTCCTACAATGTGCAGCGCGAGTAAAAAAGACGTGGCTAGAGGAACTGGCCGAGTTGTCCATTCTTGTGTTGTTACCCAAGTCTCATGCTGTAAAGTCTCAAGCATAAGAATTATGCAATAGCGTTAATTACTATGGTTGACTTAGCTTGAAAGAAAGGCTCAGCGAGTGACGTTGCTTCGTCCAATGATATAGAATTCTGCATAGTTCGGTGCGTCACCAGCTATGCAGGGAAGGGCTCAGTGAGTGATGTTGCATGGTCCGATGGTATAGAATTTTCGATCCAACTTGTCATCCTGGGAAGGATTAAGGCCAATTTACGGCGCTTTAGCGTATTATTTCAGTGCGATATCGCTCTTTGTGAGGCAACTGGCAGTCACTGTGTCATGTGGGACTGATGTGTCATGTTTTTATAGGACAAACACGGCAGTTCTTAGTTTTTAGTTGATTATTTCTGTTTGTTATCAAGTTCCCAGTTCCAAAGTTGTTAGTTCTAAATTGATTCTATTAGAGGTAATTTTCTTTTATACCTCTAACATAATACTTCAGTGATTGTGTATGCAAATATTTGAAGTTCTTCCTTCTTGAGTATACCTTTACTTGCAGAACATCCTTTACGTATTTTTCGCATTGCTTCTATCAAAATATACCGTATTACCCTCATTTGATGGAAATAAGGGAATTCAGCTAGGATTATTGTGGACCGTGGATAAACGCTGGTACTCATCAAGTTATTTTGGTTCATCAGTGGAGTTTGGAGACCATCACATATCGAGGAACACGGAATCTCTCGTGGTAACTGAGAAATTAGGTTTGCTGTCATTCGTTACCATCAACTAACTTTAAAGTACGTATTTTGTTGAATTGTCTGAAATTTTTATTCATAAAATCCGTTTCCACTTCTTCTGGAGTATGGGCTGTAAATGTCCCTATAAGTTTAGCATCGTATGCTATATCCTGTACTAAATACGCGCGTGCTCTAAATTGATATAAAAATACATTATTCAGCACGATATGAAGTTTCCTATTTGAAATTATTTATTTCCTTTGCACAATTTCAAATATTCTTTTCTCTATCGTGAGGCTTTAGCATCTTACTTCATTAAATATTTTTTGTTAAGGCTAGACATAAAGCCTAATTTTAAGGGCAATGGCCCTCTCATCTTGTGTAGCATGTAATGAAGCAGTAAACTTTGCATGTGACTTCAAACGTAACGGAAAGCTCTCATACTCTCATGTGTCAAGCCATATACATTTTTTCTTGTTGTTATCCATATTTCAAAAATTATTGCGCCTCGTTATCGTAGTAGTTGACTTGATAAACTCACAAACATTGCCAGCATTAGCCATCACTGTCTTCATTTCTCTATCAACTTCATCTGTCTTGCTTCAAAAGCTCATTTACCGCCTGGATCAGCGAGGGGCATTTTTACTGGCTGTAAAATTGCCCTTTCAATTGGAACGTCTGCTCCCGACATGATTAGGAGGAAGTAGAACATTTATATACGACAAATGAGCATGTAACTTCAATAAAAATTGATATTTTATTCCAATTCACGCATTTTGGGTCGAAGTTTATGTAAAATACAACTCAAATTTGATCAATCGAGTATTTTGTAAAAAAAGTTGCACTCTACCAAATATCAGTCTGACCCACGTCAATGTATCGTCAACAAACTCATCTTCAAACTCATTCTGTATTGCTTCAAGCTTGGCCGACACTGTCTTTTCAAGTTGTAGTATTCCTTATATTCCCTAGAGCAATACTTCAAAAAACTTCGTCAATCTTTGATCATCTCTTGTAACCTACTCTTTTGATGGATAGAGCCACTGCTTTCAGGGTCATAATCACTTTAAAGACGTGAGGATTACAGGCTAAAATCCTATGAATGACCTTAAAAAGCCGCCCGAGGGTGAAGACAAAGAACAGGCAGTCATAATAAATTTCCAGCGTCTCGTAAAATTATCTGGTATTAGAGCCAATGTAATTAATATTTTCTGCCTCAAATGCAAGGTGTTTAGTTCGGCCAGTATTATTCTTACGCTGGGTATCCCCAAAACTGTTGTTTAAACAACCATCGTTCATGTGCGTTTTTATTAGTGTTTTTTGTACTAGACACGAGTTTGAAAAGCCTAATTAAAGGAAGCACGTTTACCATTATTGAAAATTATTGAACCTAGTGCAAGAATAGTAAATATGTGAATGGTGGGCATTCAAAGAATGAGCACATTTTGGAGGGATAACCCTTAATTTTGCAGTATTCGGTTGAAAGATCACTTCCCGAAATTGTGTGTTTTAGTTATATAATTCAAGACTTTGTCACTCCTCTACCTTGTAGCATGCACCATGTCTAAGCTCTCTGATTGTGTTAATTCTACGCCTTGCTCACCGTAAACGGCCCAAGCCTGCTGGGTGCTCAGAGGTTCACCTGTTATTGATCAATGCCAGTTAAAAAAAGCAAAGTTGTAGTCTTGCAAATACTTATATCTTGCGAAAAATTGATACTGAATGCCTCGAGCCTTTTTTACCATCCTCTCTCACAAGAACTAAAGCCTCCTTGTATTCTGATTTCGTTACTCAAACGTGCGAAAATTAGTTTGGTGTCAATGTTATATTAAATTCATTTACTATTTTTGATTCCATCAATATTATAGTATATCACAGAAAATTACCGAGAAAATACATCTTATTTTGATTCCTACTGAGCCACAACAAACAGAGAATATTGACGATGGTTGTGTAGAGCTTTCATCAAGACTAACTCCCATTGATTGCTCATGTTGTAAAGTTTTCACTCTTTTACTTTTTATAATTTTATGATTTTTACTGCTTCGTCGATGTCAAAAAATCCTTGTTGGCGAAACTAATGCATAAATTCCTTGGTGTCATTCGGATTATTTTATTTCTGAGCTAATATTCCTTATTTTTTTCCAAAGTGTATGTAGTAAATCACTGATCTTCGCCCAAGTTTGTGACGAACAAAAGATTTGAAGACGCTTAAAAGCTTGCTTGCTCGAGAAATTCGATGAGCTTCTACTTCTGATTTACTGTTAGGAAAAATGTCAAACATCACTGATGAAAAAATTTTGATATCTTGGTGTGCGACACACTTCTAAGACAATTGTACAACTTATTTATCACTATCGCCCAGCGTTCATGATGAGCACGACATTAACCATTTATATAAGTTGAACATCGTATGAAGGCCACAGACTCGCTAACAGAAGTTTCACCCTAACACTTATTGCTACGTGGAGTACTAATGAACGAGGCTCTCGCAAAGAAACTAGTGTGAATGCATCACGTGACGCATATACTATTTACTAACTTCTATTTGAAGGTGTAATACACAAATGAAATGCACATATATGTAAAATATACATTTTCGTATACATATACTATCGATACCTGACGTGATGGATTGAAACGTTTTTCAGATCAGCACGTAAATCTGCTTTTGACAATCTAAAATATCATGTCATGTATCATGTCATGTATCATGTTAAATATGTACAACTTCCTTGTCCGTGTATTTTAGCTGCACATGCAGTGTTTGCATCACTCAAAAACTCACATGTTAAATATGTACAACTTCCTTGTCCGTGTATTTTAGCTGCACATGCAGTGTTTGCATCACTCAAAAACTCACATGTTAAATATGTACAACTTCCTTGTCCGTGTATTTTAGCTGCACATGCAGTGTTTGCATCACTCAAAAACACCCTCGTCATGAATTGCTGTAAATTCTTGCCTAAATTCTTGACTAAATACTTCTTGACTATTACTGAAAAATTCACCCCACAAAGCAACAATACATAAAGAGAAACTCCGTGGATTGAAAAATACATTCATAAAATACATTGAATTTAGCTATAAAATTTAACTTACTCCATTTTTGTGTTAAAATCATATGGCATTAAATACCCCAATGAGTATAAAATGCCAAGGAAATAGAACTTGCTGTGTGAAAAAAATCAAACAGAGACACAACAGTAGATGACAAACACTTGTTCCGATTCTGACCTGTTGGTATTAGTTCATGATGTGAAGTACTTGGTGATTTTACATTATATTTTGTCAACAACCTTCAGATGCACGGTGATGTAGTAAACCCATGTACGAGTATGTACGTTTCTTGCACCACCGAAAGTGCAAATTCCCTTTGCTCGACTGTAAAACAGTTTTGTAACTCGTCGAAGTTAGTCGACGTTTGCATCTCGTATTGTACTATCTTAAAATTACTCAAGTAACCAAAAAGAGAATTCACATGTTGGAGCATGCTCTGCAGTACATTATTATTTAAATTTTCTATTCATTTTAGATCACCATATGACGGTTGAACCCTAGCATGTCAAGGTATTTGATTGTACTCGAGGTTACATAAATAATTCAGTCTCCAGACATGACAGAGTAGAGCACATCACCGCATGTAGCACCTGGAATACCGTGACATGTAGCACCTGGAATACAGTGTGGCTCTGTCCAATGTATTAGACACTGACCCCGCAGTGTGGTGACGCTGACCCCCAGTGCGGTGACGCTGACCCCCAGTGCGGTGACGCTGACCCCCAGTGCGGTGACGCTGACCCCCAGTGCGGTGA
>VCRD01000912.1:82337-104721 GCA_006783055.1 Trinorchestia longiramus
TGACGCTGACCCCGCAGTGTGGTGACGCTGACCCCCCAGTGTGGTAACGCTGACCCCCCAGTGTGGTGATACTACACAGCCCAGCACCGTTCTAGGCCTGAAAGAAGACTGGCTGAGAGATGCGAAAAATTGCCAGCTTGGTCGACTGGTGAGCGAATCCGCTTGCGAGCGGGAAGACCCGGGTTCGAACCCCGCTGCCACCATGGTTGACGCCGCTAGAATTACGGCATGGGACTTGGGTACAGATCCAAGAATGGGCCAGAAGGATCGTTCACATCGCCTCATTATATTCTCAAAGAAACTGACGGACAATATTTTATTGCGGAATAATAATAATATTGATTGAACTTTTACATTTGCTCACTTGCGTTTTCTCCCTTTTGGTTTTATTTTGTATAAACAGTTATTGAAATTAGGTAAATAGCTAATGATAAGTGATAAGCAATGCCTTATGGCAGCTGAAGCAATACTTGTAAGCTTATACATTTACCTGTCAAGTCATACAATATGCTTCTAACGTTATACATTATGCTTGTAAAGTCTTGTATTATACTTGTAAAGTTATTCATTATACTTTCACGAACATGCGAGAAAATATGAAGAATTAATTTTTAGAATCTCCCAGAATATTAACAATAGAATGATTTCCTAACTGCACAAACTGTTTCTAACCAGAGGGAGTATCTCATCAACAAACAAGATGTCCCAGAAAAATTTCTCACTTTTAGATTGCCTATTGCTGAGGAGAGACGAAACTGAGAGCAGAATAGTTGAATTTTCTTTGATACAGGGTGCAGCAGCATGACTAAATTTTTTCAAAGGAAGTTCCTTTCAAAAAAAAGGAAGTTATGTTGCCAAACCTTGTATTATATTTTTTCGAATTTAATGGTACTTTCTTTACTTTAACTCATTATACTTGAATCTACCGGTGCATCAATGAACATTTAAACCAAAACAAAATGTATGAGTAATAGGCAGTCAAAAAGTGACTATATTTTAGGGACATCCTGTATTTTTCCCAGGATGACGATCGCTATAAAAAAATTTCCTTAGAATGTATTCCTCAAAATTTTGCGATTTAGCTTGCATCAAAATGAGCTTCCAAGTCCTCTGAGCTTTCTTGGTTAATTATACATTGACTAATTTAACTTGTACTCTGTATGAATATATTTGCACGTACGAAATCCTGAGTTTGAAATTATAACTCGTGAACAAAACTTATGAATCCTACTTGTCTAAGTAGGAATTAGCATTTCCTCTATGGCCCAAGGGTGTACAAAACTAAATAATATTTCCTTGCTATGAAGCTATCAAACGTTATCAAAAATATCTGAAAAGTAGACACTTTCCATGAATAATTTGTTGAGTTTGAAGAAATCATATTGGCGAAGACAGTTGCAAGAAAGTGCTTCAGAAATGAGAAGTTTTTCAATAAATTCAATGAATTACGATTGCTTCAATCTCGAAGCAGAGGGCGCTGTCTCAGGACACATTTGGAGCCGCTATTCACTGGGTCGTCGTTGCGACCATGGAGACCTCTTCGATGCCATTGGTGCGCAATGAACCTATTTTATAGAACCCTGACTCGCCGATGACCTCTTCTAGCAGAAGCCTCTTTTCACGAGACTCTAAGTGCCATGCCTCGCTAGGATTTATTATCGTGCGGAACTCCTGCCTGCCGCAAGAGATGGAGTCAGGGCCTCGCAGCAGCTAGAGTGTCGACAGAAAGCAAAATAAAGAAAAACCGAGCCCGTAAATGCCAGAAGCCAGATTCGGAGAGGAGCAGACGCTCGTACTTTATGAAGTCATCTCCTGGTGCGCGACTGTGGCGAGCGCCTCGTAGAGATAGCGCCGGCAACCCGCACCACCAAGGCTTCCTACGATGGCCAACATTCTCTCACTCTGAAAGCGATAAAGAAAAATTTGCTCCGTAAAAAATTATTTGTGGTGACTGTGGTGTTGGCGGCTGCGTGAGTACCGACGTGGAGCGTAAGAACGCCCAGTGCAGAAAGAATAATCAGTGCACAATGTTAGTGTTAAATTAGCCTATAAGAACCGCTGTCGCTCCTGGAGTACAGTAGATATAATTCATTTTCATCTTTTGTTTCGTGCAAAAGTTATACTGAAGACACATTATTATTATTATTATTATTATTATTATTATTATTATTATTATTATTATTATTATTGTTATTGTTATTATTTTTAATATTATTATAGTGATAGTTTACGTCAGATTTCATACTGTTAAAAACTAACTTGGGGTACTTCATTCAAAAACTAACCCTTTCAGGGTTAAGAACTTACTGCATGTGCGCCGTGCTGCCACGCTGTGTGTAAAGAGTTCGAACATCCTTTAGCTTGGTTGTTGCGGGAGATGTGACTTGAACCGAAATATTTATTGCAGGACAAGGTCTTATGTTGCAGTGAGAGTTAGCTTGCATCATGGCGAGTGAAGTGGTCCAGAACTTCTGTGTGAGGCAGCGATGTGCTTTGATCGCATGCGTGCAGCACAGCTCCTGTAGTTGTGTAGATCATGCGTGGTAGGTGTAGGTGTGTCGATGTAGTTGTGTAGATCATGCGTGGTAGGTGTAGGTGTATCGATGTAGCTGTGCAGGTGTAGATGCGTCGGTGTAGCTGTGTAGATGGCACGTGGTAGCTGTAGCTGTGTAGGTGAGATGCAGCAGGTGTGACTGTGTAGGTGAGAGGCAGCAGGTGTGACTGTATAGGTGAGATGCAGCAGGTGTGACTGTGTAGGTGAGAGGCAGCAGGTGTGACTGTGTAGGTGAGATGCAGCAGGTGTGACTGTGTAGGTGAGATGCAGCAGGTGTGACTGTGTAGGTGAGATGCAGCAGGTGTGACTGTGTAGGTAAGGGGTGGAATGGTAGCTGCAGCTTCTACTTCTGCTAAAAGTTCTCATGTACTTACTAGACTTTTACATCTAGAATAACTTAGCCTATAATTGCTCTTAAATACCCATCATTGCTTGCTGGCTTGAACGTTGAAATTAGCAATCTATTTTTTTAAGTTTTCACTTTCAATACTGTTTCATATTACACGCAACTGCCAAAACGCGCCATCATATTTTTCCCATTCCTTACGGTCGCTTGAAACTTTTGAGTGCAATTTTCAGTTCCTGTTGCTTTTATTTAGCAATTGGAACTCATTTTGAACGTCGGGACAAACATATTTTGTTTTGATGGCACGGCTGCAAGATGTTAGGAAAGTTCAGCCTGAATATAATTATACTAAATGTTTACAGCCAGCACCAAAAATCTTCATTCACTAACATGTTTTCTCACCATGAACTCTATATGTATGCTGCTGTAGTTTTGATTTGCACCTTAGAATTTATGCAGAAATAAGGAACCGTGTAGCAAATTTTAGAAAACTGTATAGAAAAATTCAAGGTGACTCTTTGATCTTTTTTGTTATATTTTTTAGGGGGCGTCGAATTCGAGCTCAAACATTTTCTTATGCAAATTCAAATACGTTTTTTTAAGCGTTCATATGGCTGACGATAGTGTATTCTCACGAAATGTTTTTAATTTGATGCATAAATTCTTGTTAAAAGCTTTTGTGAAAAAAATATGTTTAGTTTCTTTTACAGGAAAACTGAAGAGCATTTAAAACTTTTTAGTACTAGTACCATAAAAGTAAATGTCAACCTTCTTTATTATTAGCAACATCAAGATAAACGTCAAGTCTCTCTAGTATGAATAACGGGACCTATGTCATGTCACTTTACTTTAATATTTGCAACATCAGAGTGCATGTTGTGCTTCTCTAGTATGAACATCAGAATACGTGTAAAGTCCCTTTAATATTGGCAACATTAGGGCCTATGTCGAACCTCTTTACAATGAGCAACATCAGCACAAATGCACCATCAATGCTGATGACCAACATTGACTAGCTTGTGTACTGCAGTGTGAGGACTGCCAAATGTGTTTGTGTTGGCTGAGTGCAAACGCCTGAGTGGGATTATTGAAGCCCCAATTATGGACCACGACAAGCATTGCAAATGCGCATTTCCATATTATTCGCAGCATAACTCTACGGTGTTTACTTCAAGTATTTCACATATTCGTCTGATTTTAAATGACTAATTTCTGAAACTATGATATTTAAAACATCATAACACATGCACTCATAGAATCGTACCAGCTTACAAAATTTTTGGATAAATTTATGAAGACTTATTTTGTATAACTGATTTTTTAAAAAGAATCGAAAATTAATTCATTTGAATTTTCACTGCACAAAAAGTTTAATTGTTTTTTTTCTTCATTATTAATGATCGTGAGAATAGCAATGTGGAAACTCAACCATAAGTCATCGAAATTCTTACTATTTCACTGAACAGGTATTCACAATTTTATCTTTCGTGGAGTTGCTTAGGTGATACTCAAGTGTCCCGTCCAACCTTACTTTGTAGTTGTGAGACGTCTATATTTTTTACCTAGATTTATAGTGCTTTCGATGTCAATAGTCTGATCGCTGTATTTTTTTCTCCTTCTGCCATGCAGAGCCAACTACGTCTTATTCGGAGAACCCAGGTAATGTACCGCTTCTGCTACATCTACGTACTTTTTGTATCTCGTTCTTTTACGTCTTCTCACAAAATTGTCACAAATATATTTACTGACATTTTCGATAGTATTCCTTATTTAACATTAAAACATTAACTATTTCTATTCATATTTTACGTCAACGAAATGTGTATGAGACGCATTTGCATGCAGTATGCTTCTCTTTTGTTCGAAATAATTCCTGTAGTGCCACACTCATGCATGATGTAACTCCATAGAATATTTGATAACATATATAGTTATTGCACTTCCAACTTTTCTATGCTTGCTCACGTTATTTAAATCTGTTGTGTGACCATACGTATGCATAAAAGTTCATGTGATCTCAGTTTTATTTGTAACAACATATTTGCATGCTTATAATTTATTCCTTAAATTTAGAAAATTTTGCGTTAGAGTGATATACCGCTGGTCTGGACTGCCTTGCAGCAGCTGAGATTAGAAGAAGCCGACGGCTTGTCGAGCTTAAACCTTTTCCAGCCCCAAGCCTGACCCACTCTCCGTCCTCAAATGGTTTCTGCTCTAAAGAATTTCTCTAAAATTGGCGCCGCACGAAATTTCCTGGCGGGAATTTTGCAATTTTGGAACCACGCATCGGATTTTAATCAAGCGAACAATATTCCTAGACAAGAAAATTCTCAGTAAAGCTCGTAACCAATGCAGCAGGTCTTCATTCAGACAACCAGCAGGCTTCAGTTCAGAGCATCACATGTTTTGCCTCTTTTGAACTTAGCCAAACTTTTGGCTAAAATTTTCTTTTCTGGAAGGATTTTTTCCTCAGTTGATTGGAAACTCCCCCGACATACAGATTTACTTTTGAATGAAATTCAACGAGCCTTCATTCAATGGAGATCCGTTTCCCGGTTTTTTACTCATACCATTCATGGATAAAAGTTTTGATTCAAGGGGAGACTTTATATTGCATGTGTGTACTAGTTCAGTAGCCTCATGCAGGGACGTGAATTATGTCAAATGCCTTTTTTCTCGATTTGATGTGAGATGGTTAACTCAACCATTCAAAGACAACCTGTATTTTATTACTTAGAGACAGACACAACAACACTACAATACTAGTTTATCTACGTATTTAATGTAACTTGCAGAAAGGTTCTTAAGACATTATCTTTAACACAAAATCATTTCCTTTGGTTTTCGTAGTGTGTTATTGCAGTCAACTGTTAAATGCACGTTTGCTTTTAATCTAAACCCTTTAATAAATGATAATTTGAACAGCACGTGACCCAGTAGATCCGGTTCAAAATTTATTGTAGCAGTGAACATTCGCACCTTTAATTTTGAATTCATTTCGCTGTAAATCCTGTCTTCCACGGCAGTGAAGGAAAATATTTTTTACAACCAGCCATGTGAATTATTTTGATTGATTTTAGATTTTGTCATTTCATTACAGTGGTGCATGGAACACGTGAACAACAAACAGTATTTAGTCTAAAATTGTTCAATCCCTTGCAGAAATCATTCCTGGTGAATCATAGTAGCTTGTTCTACGTTTGTATGTGTTAGCTAAATTTGGCAAGATGTTTATGAAAAAATGAGAAAAAATGAGAATTAAAAGTTCGTTTGCTTTGCATTGACAATAGTTACTCACTTCATTCGTTTGAGT
The DNA here is from genome assembly GCA_006783055.1 of Trinorchestia longiramus. Lineage (NCBI taxonomy): Eukaryota > Metazoa > Arthropoda > Malacostraca > Amphipoda > Talitridae > Trinorchestia > Trinorchestia longiramus. Next base: position 88,551 of record VCRD01000912.1, read on the forward strand.
GTATAGTTCCTGCCTTGTTCTAGCAGCACAACTGAAATTTGAAAGAAATTAATTCGATCTTGGTCAAGTAATTTCATCACAACTAATTAGGATACAGTATATTTGTATGTACATCAAAATTATACCACTCTATTTTACTTGAAATCTTCAGTCATTTGTGACTAATTCATTTTATTTGATAGTCACCAGTCATTTATAACTTCACAGGACAACTTGTTTTCCGTCTATATAACTTGTGTACAGACACTCATCTTTTTCCCCAATATAACATGAATTCCCTTACTCTTGGCACAGTCCAACGAAATTCTACTCAACGTCAAAATTATGTCCGGGTGTTCTTCAGACGATATACATATAATCTGCACAATTCATGGAAACTATCCGAGCTTGCCGCTTTTAATCAGATAAAGTAGGCAGTGTTCGCTGTGGTAGTAGAGATGTCAGTCTCCTCGTGTAACGACTTCAGTCTGGATCATACCCTCCTCCACAGCTGGATCACAGCCAAGTTCCTTCAGTTTGTCGAGCCATTACTGAATCTATCCTTATTTGGTCCCATATCGACGTCTCGTATGAACAAAGACTTCTCTACTCCATCTCCGTCGTATGTTGTTAGTGGGAGCACTGTCTGTGAATACTTTGTATCCCTTAATGGCTTATTTTGAAACGTTTTCTTGTCAACATGTGTTACAGCAAACTCTTTCTCGACCACATTGATGTATTGATAGGTTAGTTTAAGAAATGCTGACAGCATTAACATTAAATATCGTGACATTTAGAGTTGAAGAATTTCGAACTTGGCGAGTTGACAACCTCTTCCGCGGCAGCCAAGGGGCAAGGAAATTTTCCACAAGGATGACTCGGTCCTAAGAATTCTTTTTTTCTCCGGAAGCAACACAATAGAACCGTCTGTCGGAACGGGCGAAGAGCGACGGTCGGACAGCTTTAGAGAAAAGCCTCTAGGTTCTTTTTTTCGTCGCCTTTCACGTGACGTGAGCCTGTCACCATCGCGGAGAACATCCATGTTCCGCGCTTCGTGGAGTCCTGCGAGGGCTGCCAGTGTTTCTGGAGGCCCTGCTAAAAATATTGAATGGCCGGAGGAAAGTTTCCCCCTGACTGGCTTCTGAGCTGTTTTTTAAGAGCAAAAACTCGCCCATTCGTTAGGACTCGCGAGAAAAAACGAGAGCTGGAGCTAATTATCATCGATAAATCTCTTCAAAGTGTCGAGTATCTTTGTTCAACATGAATTAGTTTCATTTTTTGTCTCTCAGACTTCTTATTTTTCCCTTGATATATTACAAGTTTATTATCAACTTTTGGTGCCGAATATTTTACCCTCAGAATGCATCAAGACACCTAACCTCATTGTTAAACTGATAAAAAAATAAACCACGGTAACGATGTCTAAAGCTGCAGCAACAAGTGCTATACGGAACACGATAACGCCTGCTTTAGAGGGTGCTGCACTGTTCCCGTTCTGCTTGGTTTAAGAACCGAGCTCTAAACCATCATTGTTGCTATTAAAATGCATCTCAAGCCAGGCAGCGAATCCTCGGCATTTGGCATCCGTGCTTTACTCAGATAATAAATTTCGCTTTTCAGAACAGTTATTGTAGAATATTTTTACAGAGAATTTGAATGTTTCGCATGTAGCACAACACAAAATATAGGCTGCCTTATGAAAATGGAGCTGCACAAAGCATCTCAATCTCCCGCTGAAAGTCACCTAAAAACTATTTTATCACTTCCATTGATGTTATAATTCTATTTGCTACTTACTTGCGTTTGGGACCTTGTGCTCTAGTTCAAGTTGATACTGAAGTGCCTGTTAAATAAACTGATATTCATATCTACTATAAATTTCTAAATTTCTTGTATTGAGCCTTTTATTTTTGCAAGTTTCTTTTACGATCGCTTCTTGTTGGGTACACGTTCATGTTGCCGGCACATCTAGCTTTTACATGCATTTCTTCGATGAATTCATGTTTTACTTATATTTTGTACGCGGTAAAAATTTAAAACCTGTGCAATTTTGCTGTTCCCATCGCCTTAAGTTAATAAAACTGGCTTAGTAATATTTTACTTAAGTCTAGTCGTTCACTTTCTTGCTACCATACCAAACAGAATGGCAAAATTTAATCCAAATATTGAGCTTTGCATCTTTGATCTCTGAATATCTGAAAGCTTCATCTCGAATTTTTGAGTTAGTAATGAGCTTGCAGAATCTTTAACTCCCTAAAGACAGCGCACAATTAAGTGTTCGTCTGACATGTGCGCTCGTGAAGCCAAATTATGAGGATGTTATCTGCTGGAGCCGAGAGTCAAAAGCTCCTCTGCGTTGCTTTTTTTTAGGACACTAGTTAGACTGCAACCAAAGTCGCCGCTTATCTAGACAGAACTTGCAAAAATAGTGAATAATTTTAATACAATGCGTCTAGCTAAGAAGTGGAGACTAAAATAATGAATAATTTTAATTCAATGCTTGTAACTAAGAAGTGAAACAAAAATAATCAATTTTAATTCAATGATTCTAGCTAAAAACTGAAGACAAAAATAGTGAATAATTTTAATTCAATGATTCTAGCTAAAAAGTGATGACAAAAATGATGAATAATTTGAATGCAATGCTTCTAGCCAGACGTTAAAGGCAGAAGGAGAAGACTCGTTTTTCAGTGAGCCAGCATCCGCAACTATCCACTAAATTGTCCTACAACTCAGCATGACATTCATTCGGTATTAAACGGTCTTGACCATCTCATGAAATTAAATCATCTTCCTTAATACGTTGCCTCCGATTGCCTGACTGGTGTAAATCTTCACTTCGTACGCATAGTCACTAGAAGGATCTGAAAAAATTACAGAACCTAACCTCAGTGGTACACATAAGTACCACTTCGGAGTCAACGTGTTAAATACTAAATCAATTATAATCAGCAACTAATTTTATATAACTTCTGATTGTACAGGGTGGCCCATAAGTAAAGTACCTTTTTGAAATTATTATAACTATAAAACTAAAATTGGTAAAGAGATTTGGTTAATTCAAAATGAAAGAAGAAATGGCAAAGTTTAATATAAATTTATAAATGAAACAAATACGTTTATCTATGGAATACAATATCTTTTAAACGACCATTATTAGTCAAACAACGGCGTGCTCTTTCAACGGGTGCTGTTCATTACTTTCCTTAATGTCTCTGGTGAAATGCTGTTGATCTCTTGAATGATATTTAGTTTCAATTGCTGTTAAGTATCAGGTATTTCAATGTAAACATTTTCCTTTAAGTATCCCCAGAGAAAGAAATCAGGAGCACTTACATCTGGAGATCGAGGCGGCCACGGCATATCACCAAAACGAGAAGTTATTCTGTTTGGAAAAAATCTAATCGCTTTAGGTAGTCCGTAGGATGGAGTTCTTGAGTAAATCGAATTTTGTATAGATGATACTTTAAATACTTTACCAAAATACGTTGCATTAAGCTACGTCACATTCTCAGTAGAATTGAATGTCTCCGAGTTGACGTTTTGGGCCGATCAGCAACACTCGTTGAAACAAGCTGAATTGAAGCACCAGTTCCTATGGTCCGTGGCCTGCCACAACGCTGTCTGTCTGCTGTTGTCCCAGTTTCTCTAAATATCAATACCAGTTTTTTATGCTGTTCTTCGACAGACTTCTTTCAGTACCATCAATATTCCTGTAATTCCTCTGAATTACAGTAACTGAACAATTACATCGGAAGTAAAGTTCCACTATTTTTGCTCGTTGTTTCATTGCGTAGCGATTCATTTTGAGGGAGGGTATTTTATGACTTTTTTTGGGCAATATGTTGTGATTGTCGGTAGATTTGATACACTAGTGGAAAACTTTGAAATCTCCTCATTCACTCTTAATTAACCAAATCTCTTTACCAATTGTAGTTTTATAGCTATAATAGTTTTAAAAAGGTACCTTACTTATAGGCCACCCTGTATAAGCATACTAGATTATTATTACAAACTAGTGTACCCGTGCCATCAAAAATATTTATAAATCTTTCTTGAGATAATTCTTCTCTCGCTCTTCTTTTTCGCTCTCGATTCAGTCTTTTTTTCGTTCGAGTGGAGTTTCCATGCTTAAGCTTATTGCAGAGGTAACTTATTTTTCTTGTTGCAGTAATAAACACTTAAAATACAATATTTTTGAGCCGCAATAGAAGTCGTTATAGCCATTCGTGTCATATCCTAGATACAGAAATTCAGCATTACTGAAAGCAACTGCGAGCTTGTGTATGTATATTGTAATATGCAATACCCCGCCGAACACTGTATCCACGATACGGACTCGAGTATACGAGGTTCTGGATCTCTCTAATTTTTTTGAAAGTGGCTTACTATAGTGCACTTGTAGAGCGAAAATAAGTGAATTAATTTACCAGTGAACTGAAACCAAGATTGCCAGGGCTAATTTCTTCCAATCTATTCTTAAGAGCGTGACTCGAAACATATAATGAATAAATAAATATATAAACACACGACGGTCATTCTTAGTATTAGATTAGATTGTAAATTATTTTCGAACAAACGCAGGCGTGATATGGAACATCATAACCATAACTTGCATTACGCAATACATATTTCTTTTGATTTATTCATTGGAGTTAAATTCTACTATGCACAAATGTTTTTAGCATGATCATTCATACTAGCAGGACCCGTGGAAATTTCACGAGATGAGAAATATATTTATTCAACAAATATGTTTTGATAAAACTGAAACTTTTCTGGATAGCGCAAAGAATTAGCGTTTTGGACAGGACAACCCATAAAACACAGCAAATATGTGTTTATTAACATTTCTATGAAAATAGTGTCCATTGTATTTTAAAATTTAAAACTGACACAAATGGGATAAAATTTGGTAGCTATGATACTGCAAACTCGAGGAAATCGTAACGGACGGACTAACTAACTGAGGAAGGAACAAGATAATGATACCTGATGAAACTGATACTTTTTCTGGATAGCGCAAAGAATTGGTGTTTTGGTACTGTGCCCGCTGTTCCTCATCCATATTTTCCCCACCTTCTGCTGTGATAAATTCCTTTTCTGCTCGTGGTACTGTGATTGCTGCTTATCGTCCATATTTCCACGCATGATTTGTTTTCGTCGACTGTCTCGCTGAAGGTATTCGTCACGTTGTATGTACATCGTTCATTGCAGCTCGCCTCACTTGCTGACGTTGCCTCTCCCTCTCGAGGATTTCCTGCCGTTGTTCATTCCTTATTCTCTGCCTGTAGAGTCTCATTCTATCGCGAGCAGCTTCCAATCTTCGCTCCATTGTGTAGATATAAGACTATAATAGGCGCAAGTATTAATTAAACATGAAGAAAAGTCACTGATACTATCGAGACTTATGACAAATTTGTATGTAAGATACAGATCTCTAATTAAACATATGTCTTAACAATTAGGATTAGTTTATATAAAATGTCAAAAATATCAATGCATGTGAAGGCCGTCTCTTAATGTTACACTAAAGAATTCGGTAGCTATGATACTGCCAACTCGACGAAAGCGTAACGTACTAACTAACTAAGGAAGGAACAAGCAGAATTATGATAAGATACTTGTTCCACTGCTCGTATCGTTATTGATAAGGTGTATAGTTTTCTATTCCAACAGTACTTGAAGGGAATTAATTTATTTAGGCGTGTCGATTTTTAGTTCATTAGAACTTCATAAATTCTTCTTAACGAGTTTCTCATACTTGCACATAAAGCAAGCTCTGCATATTTGCTTTACTTTATTTTCAGATAACGTGCATTAAAAAAACTGAATCGAACAAAATTTTCGCTGATTCTTCTGCTAAAATTCACGTTTGTTGACTCTAAATGATTTCTCAGTAAGAATTAAATTATTAGTTTCAACACTGAATTGTGAACTGCACTGGGAAATTCTTCACTGACTAGATGAACCATTTCGTCTCGGCTTACCTTTAACTTTGTCAATTCAACGCGTTTATTAAAAGCCTGATGCATGCAAGTGAAATTGGTTTCAGTTCTCAGAATTCCATATTCACGCAATAACCTTGGCCATTGTTCGTTTTAGTTCAACTGTTCACGAATGTTCATTTTATAGCGAGCATAAAAGAATATTTTCAACCCCCGAGCTTAGTCATTGCTTACTCATTTTCAAACATATCGTACTATAAAAGTTTATTATGATACTTATATGATCTCTCAAAGTTATTCCTTTTACTTTGATTTGCAAGACTTTAATGTGCGATCGATTCGCAAAGACATTTTTTGTTATATGATATAGAGGCTTCGAAATTCTTGAATACCCTGAAGTTCTCTAATTTGTCCAACTTCCTGAGGAAATATTCCATTTGTCTAATTCTTGTGCCTCTGTAATGGTTGTTTGGGGTCGAAACGGCCGGGAAGGCAGAACTCAGGGCAGTGGTCGCAATTGCTCGCCCGGGAAATGAGTTGCGCTCCACAGGAAGCCTGCCTTGTATAGACCGTAATTTCCGCTCGTAGGCCATAAGGGCTTCTGCACGTTGGCCTTAGTCTCCTTGACCTGCGCCCACTGACCTCAGCCTGGTTGGTCAGGCGCACCCCGCCTCAACCCCAACTAGCTGGGGTTAGGGGCTTAACTATTTTCTTTTGGTGCACTCAACACACGAGTCCTGTGTCCTTCAAAACTGTGCTCCAGCACAGCAGTGCTCACTCTGAACTGGGGCTGGCTACCCAGGACTGGGCTCCACCACATCAGTGCTCACACTGAACTGGTGCTGGCTACCCAGGACTGGGATCCACAAGATCAGCGTTCACATTTAACAAGAAATTGACCCAATTGACTCAGGGCCCACGCTCAACGGTTCCTCCGTTTCATTCTAAAGCGATGAATACCAGAAACAAAGTTCTAATTAGTTGTTTTTTTGCGTTGTAGCATCATCTAAAGTCATCTTTTGTTATACATGCTTTTTACCTAGGAATGATGCAACTTGGTAAACGCCCACTGATTTTTCAAACGAAAAGCCCAGTTTTTTACTTTTTATTTAGATTTACCTTTGATGTGCGTTTATCAATCTCATTTTTTATTCCTAAAGAAAAATTTGTGATTTGCTCTGCTTTTAAAGGTTTTCTGGAACATTTTCCAGGACTTTTGTTCATGGAAGTTCGCTAGCAGCGCTCGCTTAGCCATGCGCAGTTCTATCACTCTGCGGCAGCGCGGGTTACTGAATTTTTCAGGGCTCTATTCCCGACGCAGAATTGGTTATTGTTTTCTGAAGTTTCGCAAACTTCATAGGTTTTGCTAAATCCGCTCGAGTTTTTCTAATCTGTTTTTCGAGTGTTTCAAACTCGAGTAAAGATTCAAATATCAGTGGCTGTAAAAGCATCGGTATCGGATCAGACTCATACTTCAGAGCAAGTTCATATTGTGTGAATTTATTCTAACGTATTCTATTTTGATGATTTTTCAAGAACTTCAAAGCATTGTCTGACATGAGGTGACATTCAATTCAACTGTACATTCAAAGTTAGAATCATTGTTATCGCTGATGCCCGTACCCGGGAAACCGGTGTTCACGGACCCCAAATAGCACATTTATAGATTTTAGCTCAAATTATTCATTAGTTTGTCGTATTTTGTCTATCTTTTACTGCTTGTACTCAATTATTTTAAAGTGATCAGCAACATGAATCATTCTATGCGTGAAGAAAGGCTGAAATATTGATGAATTAGCAATTGAATGTTATGGTAGTTCTACATCGAAGTTTCTCTTGCTCGACAATGCCTCGGAATCTTGAACCAACCTGAGAAAAAATGTCATCGTAACAAAAAAAAAGTTGCTTAGCTTCCTTTATGATGTTCATTCAGGTAGAAAAGAACATCACCGAAATTATTACATCAGTGTGCAAACCATCACTTGAATAACTTGAGCGAGGAAAAAGAACATCCAGGAACATCATTCAAGTCTCTATAAATAGACATCAGCACCAGTGCTTCAACTGGAGGAGGATGATAAGCATTAGGTCTATTATGCGTCACATCCACCAGACTCACTGCAGCGGCCCAGTTGTGTGTCTTCCGTCACGTATAAACCAAATTGACGATCAATAGTGCGTCTTGACAAACCTGTGCGACTGATTGATTAGACTGTAACGTCAACGTAACACCGTCACCCTCGCTAACGTGCTTTTGCTCTTCATATGTTCTCGGTTCGATGCGTTTTGAAATAGATTTGATGGATGGTCGCATTTCCAGTGTCGGTATATCTTCTGATACTTAGATATAGTAATGTTCTTTGTTGCATATTGCCGAGATAGTGTTACAGAGATAGGAGTTATTTGGTCACAGAATGATTTTACAAATGAATGTCAATTTTGTTTAAGCTATAAAACTTCACATATCGTGAACACATGTTTTTTTCATTTGCTCTTTGCCCTTTCCTTGCATTCGAAGTCGACCATGAAGGGATGAAGCAGTCACACCCGAGTCGTTTTTGTTCTTAGATAGTTTTTGGAAATCCTTACTTCATATATTAAAAAAATAGCAAGTGAATGCAAGGTGCTGTTTTTTAAATGAGTCCTAAATTTGAAATCAATGAAAAATAAATTCAGATATTGTATAAGATTGATCGACTATTAGAAAAGGTATTCAAATAATACTTCGTTGAATAATCTACCTTTTCTAATCTCAATCATTAATATCAGTTGAATAATTCATTTAGACAAACATTACTACTGAACACAGGAAGCAAATGGACAGAAAGTTTTGAGTTTTCTCATGTCTTGATTGTATTAAAAAAAGACGAGCTGCACCCATTGTTCCAATCCTTTACATGTGCGGTAATGAAAAATTACTCATTTTATTTATATTTCAAACTTGAAATTACTTCAGAAATAAAACATTCCTGCATTGTAGTTTTTATTTTATATTTCAAATTAAATTTCACCTTTTCCACTCGAGCATTACATTAATGAAGAAAGGGCAAGAGTTTCTCAAATGGAATAAACCGATTTAAAAGTTGTATTTATACCTTTCTACGTAAGACTCTTTTGTTGTACATTAGCTTTGTACATAATGAATACTTTTAGATTATGTTCTACCTGATACCATGGAGCTGAATGTTAGACAAATTCTGAAGAAAACAGAGAGAATTAGAGACCACTGCGCGAGGAAGGAAGAGGCAGTGTCATGCAAAGCATCTATTGTTTAATATCATACGTCTGCCAAACAATCATAGGCAGCAGCGCTGAAGTGAGTGAAAGAGGAACCGCAGGCAATCATTTCAGAGTTTTCAGCACAAAATAACTCGTTAATTGGCAGTCTTTCAATCAGAATAATTTAACGATGGCGTCCGATCCAATTTAAACGTAACGAATCGATGGTTTCACAAGTTTTCTAAAACAAAGTGGCTAAAAATCGCAATAAATACTATTATCAGGTTTTTGGATAATCGGTAGTTCCACGAACGTAAAGTTTTATTGTAATCATCGCTATCTACCCCACGCATCATTATCTTTTATTTTATTCATGATTTCGCTATTTCAGTTTGTTAATAATATACTCGTTTTTTGTTACAAAGAGGAAACCGATATTCTCCATTTTAAATAAGCTATAAAGTTATTCCCATTTATGGACTTCAGCTGATAAATCGTCTTTCCTGTCAGACACCCAAAAGCCAAACAAATTAGCGATTTTCATATTCTGATATCTGAAATAAGAGCGTACCTCAGCATAGTGAGGCGACGACGAAAGCATTCACCATTTTTCCGTGTGATGCTCTCCCGCCGGCGTGCGTGGCTCAGAACGTTACATTCAGAATTGTTTGAAGCATTTTCACGAGCTTCAACCCCATCTCCTGCCTCGTTTGAACCCTCCTGCTACAATAAATTTGTGATCACTAATTTCCTGTGCCAGTCTGATGCTTCCTGACCACTTCCTGCTGCACCTCAACGACGAGTTCGTAAATTTTTCCCTTTGGCGGGTTTTAAATATTATTTTTTTGACCGTTCACTAATCTGATATCCTATGTCCTGGCAAAACATCTCGTTATGATCATTGGTAGTGAAAAGAAATTCACCTCTTTTCCAATATTTTTATCTTGTCGACAATTTTTTCTACCATATCAACATTCCTGAAAATGATTAAAGTAAGTCAAATGGCGTTACTACTGTCGTTTTTTTTCTAGTTCTCTGACTGTCCAACTGTTCTCGGGCTGCTTTAAGCTCTAAATTTTTATTTTATTTTATACCCCTTTAACTCAAGTCTTATTCTTAAGCATTGTTTTTTTAGACCAATGAAATCCCCCTTTCATTTCAATAATCTGCATTCCCTGTTCTTTTACCTGTCACAAATGTAATTTTCCATCCAATTATTCTTCAGGGATTTCTTGTGCTCGGCTTTCTACCACAGTTCAGTCATTTAACGAAGTTTTTTTCTTCCATATCAGTTGAGAGCAAACTATTCTCTTGAATTTGGCGCTTCTACGTTTGAGCGAAATACTTCCCTGATTTTGAGTGCCCCTGGAGATGCAATAGTAAAGCGCAACTTGGTCTGCCTGCACGAGCAAACTCGGATAGCGCGTGCCGGAGGGAGAACATAAAGTTGAAGTTTGGAAGCAAGAGGGAGATGAGGGAAGAGAGGGCGTGGGTGTACGAGGGAGGTGAGGGTAAGTGGTCGCTCACAGCTGAGCGGGGCAACTTTAAGGACATTCCTGGAAGGAACAACATCCTCCTGGAAACATACACAGTGCTGGCGTGTCGCTGCAATATCGTCTGCTCGCTCACACATGTTCGCATGCTCGCGACATTCTTGCTAAAATATACAGCATTAATGATACAAAGAAATGTTTTAGCGAAAACGTGCTTAGTTGATTGCTGAATACATGGCTAGCAACACGTGTAACAACTGCGTAAAGAATGGTCTAGAACGAGAAGATTCAGTTCAGGGTCACGTGTAACAACTGCGTAAAAAATGGTCTAGAACGAGAAGATTCTGTTCATGGTTGTTGTGGAGTACAAGTCAACTCGTTGAAGTGGTTTCTGGTCTCAAAATCATACATGAGTTACAAAATCGACGTGTTCAATAATGTGTACATGCAAGTATAAGGCCTGTATGCACTGGGTGGCCGTGCATTATGGCTTTGTTTCAAGGGATGTATTATACTTCCCCGTTTTTTGCGCATTGTGCTATACTACATTCAGTAATTAACATTGCAACTTCGAAATCCCAAATTAATTAAACAAATAAATGTATGCAAATTGAACAGAAAAAAGTTTTCAAATACAGAGCTGCCAGGCCGGTCTTTTTCGATCAAAGTTCTTAAATCTGCCTTTTTTTGAAAGCATTTGGCCTTAGGATTTGACGTTATGCCATTTTATTATTTCAGCCATATTTTGGCCTTTATTTAACATATGATGTAAATCTCCAATCTTTCTATAGCTCAACGCATATACTATATATTGTTAATTTGACATTTTACAAAACTACAATATTTTTCGAATATAATTAATTATGAAACAAAGTGTAGAAATGACGCATAAATCTCGTATACTATACATAATCTCGATACACGTTCAATTCCTGCTTCGTTTGCTCTCCATTGCATATCCATTCATGTCCATGCCGGCAAAACCTTTCTGAATGTTCCTGACCTCTTCATTGGAATACTTACCTACATATATTAGACAATGATCAAAATTGTGTGATACAAACGCATTCAATGATCTTTTTTGACTCAGTTCAAATAATATTCTGAGCTAAACCAATAAAGGACAATTAACGGTTATCAACGTCAATTTAAGCTGCCGGCATTTTTGCTGTTATTGAGTCGCAATAAAAGAAAATTCTTTTAATTAGTTGAGACCAAAAGATGTATTTATGTATAAAATACAAAGAGATACAATTATCTGTGTCTCGGCATTAATGGCCATGAACATTGCAAGAAATTATTTACCTATGCACTTCAATGTCTCGGAACTCTAGCCAACAATGCCTTCTTTCAGAGACTGTTTACCCATGAAACTGCAATTGAAGGCAAACCCAAAAACAGAATGAATCGTAATTTTTTTCATCCTATAATTAGAATATGAGCTCATGTTATTAACAACTCGATATGCTGCAAAGATCTTGCAATGACAGACACAATGTTGAATACATCATGCATAGTCAACGACAATGAACCTAGTACCAGCAACGTCGAAATTCATTCTTTAGGCCCTTCACCAGAAGGCAAAAATGAAGAAAATAAGGCGGCTAGTTTGATGTTTATTCTAGGAGATATTAAGGAAGGTGAGCATTATTAGTTTTGATGATTAAATTATTTAGACAGGTTTTTACTATATAATATACGGAAGAAGTGAATTTGCTCTTTTTCGCTGTTTTTTCAGTCCAAATTTGGCCATAAACAGCACTTAGCACCAGGCAAACCTGGTTAAATAAGTAATGGTCGGAAATTTCATTTTGGTTGAAATTCTCGCCGTTTGCATTGATAATTAACTGAAGACGCTTGAAGAATGACCTGCACGAGTACCAGGTGACTTTTTGAGATATTTGCCAAATTCATTTTCAAGTTGTGACTTGACTGTCTCCAAATTTTGACATGTAGCCGAAACCTTCAGTACTACGAACCAGATACCGTCATCGAGAGGATTCAGGTCTGGCGAAGGTGCTCATTGGTCCTTCAAAATGAAGTGGGACCATAAGATACTAACCACTCGTGTTTTCTCACCTCGACATATGTGACGGTGCCGAGTCTTACTGAAATGACTGCTACCGTTTTTTTTAATTTATTCTTAGTCCAATAGATGACTATTCAAAAAGGTCGATGCAACAATTTTTATGGTTTATTTTAACCCTTCCTTCCACCTTTCACAAAACCATTGGACTGGTTCTGTTTTCAGTGATCGCATCCCAAACCATCAATGACTCTGATCCTTGTCTTTGAGTGAATACTCTGATGTTCATGTCACCATTCTCAGACCAAAATAAATTATTTGGCACGGTAAATTAATGCTGGACACCAAATTTCTTTTCGTCACAGAACACAATCTCAGCAGCGTGCCTTCGAGGCTATAAGAAAGAAGAATTTCAGTTCCAGCAAGTTATTTGTTCACAGTTTTCGTAGATAACATGTTTTTTTTATATTTGTTAAGGGAGGTCTTCAAGTTTTTGTGGAGAATGGGGGACATTGTTCTGACGGAAACATTCTGTTCTTTTGTCAGATTTCTGAGAGATCTCTTTTGTTTTTTCTGAGCATTTCTTTGGAGTATTTTGCCAGTTGTAAAGTTTCTGGTAGTTCGAAGGCGACATTGTTCAAGCCTATTCATTACTTGTCCAGTCTCTTTGAACCACTTAGAAGTTCTCCAAACGATTATTATTAGCTTTTGAGATTTTAATAATTCCATTAAAGAATTTCCAGCCTGATTCAACTCTAAAGTAACTATTAAATTAGTAGCTTTAGCCATTATAGTAAATATTATACCCAGACACATGAATTAATCCACATTATAGAGAAAATGGAATATTGGTGTAAATAATTTATTTAAATTTGAATGTAGTGATAATTATTGAATACCCTGCATTTTGGGCAACACAAAAAACAGCACTCGTAGAATTTTTACAACAAACTATACTAAAAAGCGTGAAAAAGAATATTTTTGCTGCCCTACAGTAGAAGTCTTTTTAACCGGCACCCATGGGACTTTGCAGTTGCCGGTTAATATCACCCAAGTAACCACAAACAATTCATAGACACGCTAGACATAAAAGGAAAACAATATCAATTGCTTAAAGCAGTTAAAGAAGAAAAAACATAATGAATAAATATATAGAGCTTGGCCAGCGAGTGCCGGTTTAAAGGAATTCTACTATATTAATTTACCCGATGCAGTGTAACGGCTATAAAATGTTAAATTTCAAATGTGATTTTATTTCTCTCGTACATTTGAAGCATTTTTATGAATAGTTTTATTTGAATAGATGTGAAAATGTTTTCAATTTGAACAGAATATAACGAATTAATGTATAAAATACCTGTACGCATGTTACTACTTTGCACCCGGAATAGTAAAAATAAACCATATTTTTCTATTTATTTGTTTAAAAATTCATCGTCATTCTTAATTAGCAGAATTTCCTTCGATACTAATCGTACTTTCGTATAAATTTACAAAAAATAAAAAGCAGAAAATGCAATACCTAGAAAATTTATGCATGTATGTATTACTCGACGATTTTAAGACACCTGCTTCAAATGGCTAGGCAATTTTTTTTTGTAGTTAAAATACAATAAAACCAGCAAAAAATTAATAAAAATTTCACTGATGTCTTCATATTTTTTTTGACGTAGTGTTATCCCATCTCACTCTTTTAAAAGCTCGAAAGTCTCAACGTCAAGTAAATAATAAGGTAAAAGCAGTGTTTAGATCAAGGGGTTCATTATTTCCATGTATGTTTATTCCTAGGGACATTTGAGAGTGAGCCTGAATTTTCGAGTCACGTGGAGACAAAATTGTTTGCTTCAATTTGTGTTTTCAGTAACGATCAGATGACGCGGATCACGCTTGGTGGAAACGGATTTAAGCGTGCGTCACTCAACTAATAATCGTGCAAATAAAAAGAAATTACACGTGCGTTGCATCGCATGGGACGTCATCTTTCTTCAGAGGCATAGACTTGCAAAACGTGTGATTTCAAGTGTGCAATTATTTGTATTTTTATTTAAAATGTTTTTGAATCCGAGTATATCAATCTATGCGAATGTGTAATTTAAACTGAAAAAATATGCATCGTATTACGGTCTTTTGCTATTGTTGTTTTGGCGAATTGCAAATAAACGCACGCGTCGATGAAGCATTGGCTATCGTATTCATAGTAACTTTTTGCATTGGTAAAAACAGACAAGCGTACACTTCAAATTGATCATGTACAAATTAATTCTCATCCTAATACTTAGTTAATCACATTTGTATCCTAAATTCTGACTTCCATGCCCAAACCTTTCAGCAAACGAAATGAATAATATACCCCTTTTTAATATGCCTAGCTGCTGTAGAATAAAAAGACATATTTGTTGAGTCACAACGGCAACACTGCTGGAGCCCCAACCTTGATTTGGTAGCACGGATCCCCGCAGCGAGAATTGGCTATTGCTGATTTCATGTCAATCTTGCATAGGTCTCAAATAAATCCTTGAAGAAATATTCAGTACAGTTGTTATTGAATGTTGACTAAATGGCAAAAATATTAGACTATTTATGTATTTCAGGAAATTACTTAATTTTAATAAAATTTTCATTATTTGGGTTTAAGCCCTTGGGGATGCAGATGCATATTGTCACTTAACACGTTGACTCCGAAGTAGTACGTATGTGGGCCACTTAGGTTAGGTTCTGTAAATTTTACAGTGCCTTCTAGTAATAATATGTACAAAGTGAAGATTTACACCGGCCAGGCAATCGGAGGCAACGTGTTAAGATACTTTAGAAACTTAGCGATACTCGGGAAGTAAATTCCAGGGGATGGATGAGCAATGAAGAAGCTTCTCCCACCAGATCTTTTTGCATGTACATATTTTGGAGAATAATCGCAGTTGAATGGAATCCCTAACCACTCACAGTAGAAACCACAATCTGCTGCAGATCAAGGTTAAGCCTTATTTTTTTGTCAATTTTTTTTCTCGTTCTCAAGGGGCCCAGAGCAGAAAGTGAATGACCATGTCACAGAGTGTCAACGTTTCTGTTCCTTTCTTCTTTTGTTTCATGTTTCGTGTCTTCAAGATGCTCACTCTGCTTTGCAATGCTAGCTGTAGCGGGCTGTGGCAACCGACACGTTGAAATTTTGTGGAAGTGATGAAACATAGATTTCCGAATAGAAAAAAAGCAGTAGTACAGTCGTAGATGCCTTGTCAACCTTAAAAATGATTGTAATTAAAACAATCACCTTCAAATAAAAGTAAAATAACTAGGATTATAGCTATAAAATTACAATAATTATATTAATTTTGTTGATTTCACTATTGCTCAACACCTGACTGACCTCACCTCCTCCCCTGCCTCCTCACCCATCACTTGCTTCCCATTTCCCTGTAACTCCCTCTGACTTGCCTGCCACGAGGGTGGGGCTTCTGTATGAGTTCCGCCGGAAGTGCTGGCCGGACTGCCGGTAGCCGACCTGTTAATGT
>VCRD01000912.1:104937-153703 GCA_006783055.1 Trinorchestia longiramus
AGTGCTAGTGACGTGCTGATCTACTGTGGTGCTTAGTGCTAGTGACGTGTTCACCTGCTACTGCGATTTGGCTTAATTATAATTACATGGTAATTTACTGCAATTCTCAGTAAAAAAGCTCAGAATCCTCTAAATTAGCTCTGGCCTGTGCTTGTTCTTAAGCCGCGAGCAACAAAACTGCGCCTGGAGCACACCTGTTGCGCATACCAGTTCCGTCCCACACAAAATAGAATAGAATAGAATGAGGCGATAGGAACAAGTCTTTTTGGCCCATTCTTGGGCTGGTACCCAAGTCCCATGCCGTAATTCTAGCCAAACGATGGTCATACACAAACTGACCACCGCGGCAGCGGACCTCGAACCCAGGTCTTCTCACATCGCGAGCGAGTTCGCTCACCAGTCGACCAAGCTGGTCGTCGATGTTGCTCACAGCAGGGCACGTAGCTGCCTTATATACTCCCGTCTGGTGTACATCGGTCTTGTGTGTGACCCCTGTTTTGTGTGTTCCCGTTTTCTGTAGGTGTTCCATTCTTGTGTGTTCTCGTCTTTTATGTACTCCTAGTTAATGTATTCCTGTTTAGGGCGAAAAATGCAGGGGTGCATTTTTTATATAATAGTTTTCCTTTAACATAAATAACTTTTTACAGCCGCTATGGCCAATTTTTATAAGTGCATGCACTTGCAGCTTTTGCGTGTTCACCGTCGCGGACTGTCCCTGAGTCGACTGTGAGGACTGACTACTTCCATTATTTCGTGGTGGTTCTGGTCATCAGCTGTTTTATTACCGGCTTCTCATTTCATTGAGATAGATCTGAATCAGCAAGATTTGCTACATCAGTTGCCTTCCGTATGCTCAATTCAGAAAAACTAGTGCAATGTGTACCCGCAAAATTCAGGATCTATGAAGTAAAATACATTTTTCATTTTTACCCGTGGTATTATCAAAATCTGAATATTTTTCATGAATGTATGCAGAACTTCCATTTTCTATTTTATCTACCAATAACAAGGCCGAGTGGAAGAAGAAAGCTAATAACGGAAAAAATGGCGTGTTTTATAGTGATCCGGTGCCTTTGGTACCGACAATACAATGCATTGTATTGTCTAGCGCTCTAGCGCAATGTGCACCCGTTAACTTTGCCATGCGAGCAGCATTGCTTCGTCTTGCCATTTTGCGTTGTTCGTCGGATAGTCTTCGGCGTCTTTCTTGCTGTCGAAGTCTTGCTGCTTCTCTCTTACGGTTGGACAGATTTCTATTCATATTGGCCTTTTTTGCCGGAATTTTATTTTGAAATATCCTCTATTATCTCTTTGAAGCTTTTCAAGAAAATTACAATTCTGAAAACAACAACTCAATTTCCAAAATCTTTGGCCTTATACTTGGTGGCAGCCATATAGGTCAAACTAATTTAAAACATTTATTTTCGCATTATCAATTAAAAATATCAAAAAATCATAATGAATTTCAATAGAAAAGGTCCAAAGAAAATTTCTATTTGTAAAAATATACCTATTGTGGATTCTGGATATCCATAATGCAAGTGAAATGGAATTGAATTGTCAGAGAAAAATAATGCAATAGAATGATTTTTTGTATTTTTTAAGCTTTATCCGTGTTGCTATCAAAGCTATCGATTAGAAGAGTGTGACACAGGGACAGACGGACACGGCTCTTATTATAGTATAGATTTGTAGGTCTGGTTTCTTCTTTACCCATATTCTGTTCTTCATAAAATGAATCGTTGGGGGTAACGAAATTTTTTTCGTTACCCACATTCTGTTCATGAAGTTACTATATATAGACCTGGACCTACATTCTCGTATATTCTTGTTCCTGCCTGCTTTTTGTTTTTCTTAACGTAACTTTTTCGTTTGTGTCGACTGAAACTGAAACTTCGTGCACGTATGTAGAACTGGAACTGCACGTAGTGTCTCCTGGTCGTCATTCTTAAGATGGCCTAATTGTTTAGAAGCTGCGGACACGGCTTCGTGAAAACAATTGCGAAAAAATATGTACTTTTATCTCGTTGCGAATGTCAGGCTTCAGCACTAACATAGATAATGCATAGATGATGCCGTCACGTAGATAAAGTTAATAATATCGAATAAGTCAATTTCTGTGTTCACCACTAATTTAATTTGCTTATCAGGTACCATAATAATCCCCAAACAAGTATTTACAAAAAAAACATTTCTGCAAAATCTCCAATTTCCAACTCTATCAGATTCTGAAAGTTAGCCTCCATTTCCATGCACTCATTCTACTGTAGATTACTTCACGCCATGAGTGAGAGAGTGGAGCTCAGCTGGGCATGGAAAGCACTTATTTGAAGAGGAACTCGAGCGAGTCATCGGACGAGTGAGTCTTCTGTTAGCCAGGTGCTGCCGTGCACAGCTGAGGTTACGACGCTTGTAGCTGCTACACAATCATGCACAAATTTTCCAAAAAGGGGTCTGTCAATTTCAAATAATTAAAGTTGGTAGACTTGCTTCATAGCAACGGTTGGGGAGGAAGGGAAAGGTAGGGGCGTGTGACGGGTGGGAAGGGGGACGTGAGGGTTGGTAGGGGACGCAAATTTTACCAATTTGTGTTCTTTCCCAGCTCCAATAATTAAAATTGTTCAACATACGTGAAATAAGTTTGCTACTATTAAATGAGCCATGACATACCTCAGACTTCGTCTAGTGATTCCTGCAGCTGCACTAAATGCACGAGTCGTGAGCAAACAGGAGTACTACATTCTGATGCTTGTAGTAATCCTGGATAATTCAAGAAAATAAACAATATTTTAGAGTCCTCACTTTTTTATTATCTTGCTGTATGTTGGAGCCTCGGAGACATTAAAGGGTTCTTGAGTATACTGCCATGCCGTCATGAAATGTTTCGGGACGCAATAAACTGACGTTTTCATTTGTTGACAGACGCATCGTGCCGGTGGGAGGCCGCCCTGACAATCCACGGGCGAACAGCACCCCCAATGCTGCTCTGGGGAGCAACCTTGCTGCTGCTGCTGCCGTTGCTTCTCGACAGCAGCAGCAGCAACAACAGCAACACATGCTTCAGCAGCAACAACAGCAGCAACAGCAAGTTGCATTGCAGCCTCCACCGTCTCAGCACGGTCATCCTATGGGTGCTCCTCCTCCTCCGCACGTGTACCAACAGGTGGGCAACCACCCAGGCCTCTCGGCGCACACCAGCGGACCACCCGCAACGAGTTCCTCTATGGTGCTCAGCTCACAGCCACACATGCAGCCTGCCACCTCCCAGCATCAGCAACCGCCTTCACTACCACCAGTGCAGCAGCCCCAGCAACAGCAACACCACCAGCAGCCCCCACCTCCCTCACAACAGCAGCAACAACAGCAGTCCTCCATCCAGCACGCCGGACCACCCCCCAATACAGGCACGCTGGGCCACCACAGCCACTCGAGCAACTCCTCCTCCACTCCTGCACACTCGTACGCAGCGGCTGCCACCTCCAGATCAGTGCATCCTTCTTCGTCGTCAGCTGCAGGCCCCATGACCCTGGCTGGCAGGATGGCTTCCAATAATACTGTCTCTTCCAACGCCTCAGTTGGTCTCTCCAACGCCACCCCTCCAACAACTTCCAACGCTGCTGCCTCCCTCGCTTCACAGAACTCGAAACCGCGCTACGGCAACTCTGCTCAATCTTTGTCCCGCAAGGAACAAGTTAAAGAGTAAGTGCGCCTTGTGTTTACGTGCGCTGTGAAGTTTTCCTGTCTTAGAAAACTAATTCATATTCTTGTTTTTAATTTGAAACCATTTTTCATTAGCAAGTATTTCCTTTTTCTATGCCATATTACTTGCTGAATTATTCCATATTGTAAGATACTTCGATGCCGAGCCAGAATTTTGATTCGAGATGAACAGAATCACAACGTCCATATGTATTTACATAAGCTTACATGTGTATTTGTGCTGTAAAGAAATGTATCATTCACTATTTTCTTTCTTTCGATTAGATAAATTGTTATTCAAAATAGAAGACTGATAAACCTTCCCCTTCAGGAAATTATTACTAATGCTTGTAGATTCAATTTTTTAACTTACTTTCATTTATTTAGCATACGATTAGATTTACTTTGTAAAGTAACTGGTCACCATTTCGTGATCGTATTTAAATTTACTTGAATGGGATGAACCTGATCATGATAACTGCTGCTGCTGCTTCAACTCTTGCTGACTGCTGGTATCAGTTATTTTTTCTAGGGCTGAACCTTCTGAATTTTTAAAAACGGGTAAGATTATGGAGAAAGGATTCACAACCAACAGATCATTATATTTCATTAGGTGATATGGAATGTGATTTATTACAACTGAAAAGCAAACCTTGCTGTAAGGTTAAGATTGTCCCAATTAAAATCTTTAACCATGCTTTCATTTTTAAGGAAGTCATCAAGCTCAATATGTGGCGGCAGGTTTGTGAAAAAGGAGACCCGGGAGTTCTTTGGCCTGGACGAAGGGTCTGAGGAGAGCCAGAGGCAGCGCTGGGAGGAGAAAAGGCGGAGGCTCGCCTCCCGCAAGTACGGGCAGCTCAAGGAGAATTCCACCTCCCTCTCCGCCTCGCTTTCTGCCTCCGCCGCTGCCGGCTTTGGAGTCGGAGTGGGAGGAAGGTAAGAATGGGGAAGAGGTAGGCTTAAGAGTCAGACACACACAGTAATTGGAGGAGTCTGAGCCAAGAGATAAGTGTGCTGGCGAGTTTTTATACTACACGTTCAAGTCAAGCACTTGTAAAAAGAAAAAAGATGCAAGTACTTCTGTTTCGTTGAAGTAACCACCCACCATCTAATCTAAACTTCCTAAGTCTGATGATGATTTTGATGAAGATATGATTATAATTATAATATAATAATAATTTCACGAGTTTAATAAAACAATGAAACTGATAGCACATTATTAATAGAAAAATGAAAATAATAATAATAATAGTTATTGAATAATAGTAATAATAATATAATACATACCGAATAGAAGCACGAGCTCATTAGTTTTCTCATCTGTACTGAGAACCACAAAATTTTTCCACTTTAACTATTAGATTTTTGTGGACCAGTCGTCTAGCCTCGCGTGAGTCCTTACCCTGCCCTCCTGTGAGTCCTTACCCTGCCCTCCTGTGAGTCCTTAC
This sequence comes from Trinorchestia longiramus, assembly GCA_006783055.1. Taxonomy (NCBI): domain Eukaryota; kingdom Metazoa; phylum Arthropoda; class Malacostraca; order Amphipoda; family Talitridae; genus Trinorchestia; species Trinorchestia longiramus. Next base: position 110,085 of record VCRD01000912.1, read on the forward strand.
CCTGCCCTCCTGTGAGTCCTTACCCTGCCCTCCTGTGAGTCCTTACCCTGCCCTCCTGTGAGTCCTTACCCTGCCCTCATGTGAGTTGGGCCTTCTGAGCGCAATAGCGTCTTCACAACTTGGTCACCGTGAAGTCTTAGCAGTGACATTGCAATTAAAAACCATAGGGAGCTAATCGAAAGCATTTCTTTAAATATTTTCTAATTTCCAAAGCTGAGAAGTCTGCCAACTATCCAGAGTTGGTATTCTACATTGTTTATAGTTGATTATAATTTTTCAATACAATCAAATGGTGCATGATGAAGCAGAAAACGGCTCTGCAAAAACTCAGGCACGAGTTTTCAGTTTCCGTGGAGGGAAAGCTCAGTTTAAGGTGTGGATGAGACTTGAAATATCCCTATCAGATTAAAGTGAAAGATGATCTGCAAAGTTAGCGGTATATATTGAGTTCGGTACACATCTCACTGTAAACCAATTGTCTTGTATAAGATTTTTCTATGCAACTAAAAGTCGGATCTAATCCAAGTAGAAAATACTGTTCAATGTTAATAACAGTTTACTAGACCAGTTTATAAACATTAATTTTCTTCGATGAATAACACACAGTTGTATTATTACTCTTTAATTGCATTGCTGACATAAGACATGACATGTTTTTTGATACAAATTGACTTGACTTTATATCAAATGGTTGGACATTACTTCCACTTCAAGGAAAATTGAAATATAGAAACTTCTTCAGAACCGGGAAAAATCAGAATATGTCTTATCGCAAAGTTATTATGTTCACTGAAAATTAATTTTTCATCTTGTTTTCTTTATAAATGTGTGATTTTACATTTGAATAATTTTATCACCCAACGTCAACCAGAAGTTTACGCTGTCCGTCTTTGTTAAGTCTAAAGTCTTCAAATTTCACCCAAATTCCACGTAGTTCCGTCGTTAAAATGTCAGTACCTGAAGAGGCATTCGGTTTATGGTAGCTTCTATTGATGATTGCTGCAGTGAATGTTTTTTTGCTGGTTGAAGTAACGAGCGCGACTGAATTTGATGGACTGTTCTCGTCAATCCACAACTAGCACGCCTCGGAGTCCTCGTCTACCTGAAGCAAACTATGAGAATCTGTTGTGGGTCCAATGTTTGAGTAACATTGCCTTCTCCCGTCTTCCATTGCCTTGCATTTCAGCCAGAATGCGGCATCACGATATTGAATCAGTGAAGTTTTTTCCATCGATAAAACAGTGAGCTGAAGGGAATAACAAATTTACAAAAACTCAGAGGAATTGATTTCAGGTGTGCGGCCTCTTCAGCTACCGTTGCAGTGGGAGGTGCCAACAACAGCGTGCCAGGCGGTTATCATCATCACCATCATCACCACCACCACGGCCACTACGGCAATGCTTTCAACAATGACTTCCATTCTCTGAGAGACGTGAGTTTGTTTCCAGGTGCCATAATAATTTTGTCGGGCTGTGACAGGCTGCCAGGCTACGGCCTTCGTCTCCGAATACTCAAAAAACAGCCGAAGTAAGTAGCGAACCCTTAGCAAATAACTTCAATCGATCGCTCGAAACTGGAATTGTTCCGGCGGACTGGAAGCCAGCGAATGTCACTCCTATTTTCAAAATAGGGAACAAACAAGCACCCAATAACTGTCGTCCAATCCGTCTCATATGTCATCAGTAAAATAATAGAAAGATTACTCAAAGTTCGTATAACTAAACATCTTCAAGCCTAAAACCTGATTATTGACACCCAACATGGATTCAAAGAAAAACGTAATTGTCTAACAATCCAAATCGACTATTTTGGAGAAGTCAACCGCATATACAACTCTACAAAAGCGGTAGATCTTGTGTACCTCAACTTTCAAAAAGCCTTTGACAAAGTTTCCATGAAAGACTAATGACCAAATGGAGGCACATGGAATACGAGGACACTACTCTCGATGGATACGAAACTGGCTCACTAGTTCAACTAGCGATAATTCATGATCAAGCCAGTGATCTGATTCGTGTAACATCAGGAGTCCCCCAGGGGAGCGTTTTAGGCCCACTCCTCTTCATCATCTAGATCAACTATCTTGACGTCGAGATCATCAGTAAAATCAACAAATTCGAGGACATTACGAAACTTTATCACAACGCTTTCACCGAAAGAAACAAAAGAACTATTCAATCAGACCTCAATCGTACACTTCAATGGACTGAAACCTGCTAACTGAGCTTCAAAATTAAAAAATGTTCAGTCGTGGACGTTGGTACTAATAATCGGCATTTCCAACTTACCATGAACGATACACCTATTGAAGCAGTACAGCAACAAAAAAAAAGCTTGATATCATTATCACTGAAAATCTCAAGCATGACAAACAAATGGAAAAAGCGTCAGAAATGCGAGTACGATTCTCTTTTTCATTGGAAAAAACTTTGTCAACAAATAAAAAAATATCCTCTTGCGCGCTTTATAAAGCGTTAGTACGAACACAGTCAGAATATGCAGTGCAACTATGGTCTCCTACCCTATGAAGAGGCATTGAACTGAACTAGCATACAAGATTCATTCTCTTGACGAAAAATATTGTGGACTATCTATCCATTTTGTATGAGAGACCTCCATTCTCAAATATTGTTGTCTAATATTCAGTAAATATTTATGGTTAAAATTGCAAAATAAGAGTTTGTATACATTGTTTCGTTTAACTACGTTTCGGCTTGTGCACCATATACCATAAATGCAAAATGTTAGGGATTTATCATATAAAATATTTTATCATATAATTTATCTTAGATTTATCATATAAAATATACAAAACATTGAACGCTGAATCTATTTACGTCGAAAGTAAAATGTTGAACTGCCACGTTGCATCAAAAGTATCTGTTGATGAGAGCGAACGTGTGGAAGACAGTAGGATGTCTTAATGAGACACCAGTACGGCAACTACCGTTTGTATACCGTCATTCTGGTTTCAGAGATACTCTACGTACAGCCAGTGTATCTCTACGTGCGACCAAGGTATCGAGCGTCAATACGTGGATCATTGATTCAGTTAGATAATGGGTTGATTAAATGCATATTAACATTGTACATACCGGCGTTTGAATGAGAATGCAATTGAGTTGTGGCTCCAAGCGTTACACCTAATTTTTACCTTTCGACTGGAACGTACCCTAGTTGTTTCATACTATGTTTACTAGCTAGCTGCTTCAGTGAATTCCCCTGGTGAATCCATTATGATGTATGAGTATTTCGGATAAAATTGTGTTTGGATTAGTTAGGTGCTGAGCAGTTCTACACTCCAAGAGGATATTGTAGCAATATTACAGTTTTACCAGGAAAAGTGGGAGAGTAGAATTTAAAGATCAGTTTATTTTTATGCTTCATCTTCAAATTTATTTTTTACAAACGTAATTGTGGCTGCAGCTGCCGGAGAGCGTGTGGCGGGAGAGTGGTGACTACGGAGTGTGGCCCAAACCTCCGCCACATCGCGGGAAGGACTCTGTGGCAAAGATGACTTGGGATGGCCTCTCTTTCATCGTTGCTGTAAGTAATGAATTACTCACGTACTTTCACACACCAGGAACTCAAGAAAAGTTCAAACTCAACGGAAATTTTCAGCTCTGACTTACGTTTGGTGTCGTGAAATACCGAGACTGCACGTCACGTATCTTTTGGCATTACACTTAGGCATGTATAAAAAATACTGTGAACAAAGTATCATATTAACACGATAATGTTGAGCATTCATATGTTTTATTTCCCTCTTACGAAAGACAAGACAAATTTCAGCCCGAACGAAGTTCCGACATCATCAGATAATGCTAGTTCGTTTTCGTGTATCTTCGATGCACTCACATGAGACTCCATGTGCCGGCACGAGGGAGAGTATTATGAGAAGCCAATGCTCTAACTCTCCCATGTGTTAGCCATTCTCATTAAAGCTAAATCCCCAATATTATGTTAAACACACTACGTCTTCATTTTAAGGAGGATATATTTTGCAACCCACCTATCTGGCACGACAACAAAACATTTTTATTAGTAAATCATTAATCATTAGGCATTTTCTAATTAATTTTTTAACCACGAAATCAGTATCGAAAGCGGCAAAAACTTTCATGTATGCAAGCCATCCTGTTATTTGGACCAGAATATGATGATCAGAGCTTTGGATTCATACGTAACTAGTTGTAGGCAGACTTCGCTTCATTGAGGCAACTTTGTGACCTGAAAAAACTTACTCTTTTTGGTGCAATTCACTCATTACCTCAGTTGTGATGCACAGAGCTCTGACCACCTGAGGGTAACTCCACAGTTTAGGTCGTGGCTCTTTCAGAATTGGCGTGCAACTTCGAAAGAACGTCTTCCGGAACTGCATGTCTATGTTACACAAGTTCTGAAAATCTTCCAAATTCTGAAGTATTTATCGTTTCGAGTTTAAAACGTAATGTATAACAAGGTTCGAAGTTAAAGTAAATTAAACACAGTTTTTAACTAATAACAGGTTAAGTCGAAATAAACATATACTCGTACGCCTTTAGAGTTTGAATAAGCAACGAGGCCTGCAACTTGAACAATTTCGTTTTAATGCTTATTTATATGCGAACACTCTAACTTGAGCCTTTATTTTATTTAATTTATATCTTCCTTCAGACGGTGTCGAAACGTCGCGCCAAGAGCCAAGCCTCAGGCACCCCAGGGGGGCAGTCTAAGAGTCGCAGCTACGCGCCCACTAGCGTGCATTCTCTGGACAGCCTCGCCAGCGACCGCCTCCTTGCGCACTCCGACTCTTCCCCAGCCTCTTCTTCTTCTTCTGGCTCCACACAACCAACTGATCAATATACCGCTGAACTGCTTGCTGAGGAGGTGCTTCTCAATGTTCCTTATAATCAAAACTCCAAAATCCTATTTTGACTTCAATAGTATGATTTCGTTAACGTGTATAGGCGAAAAATTGTATTGGAAAATATTTCCTTGAAGTATTTTCATGTCATGATACATTTTGAAAAATAGAATACACTTATGATAAACGAAATCAGCTTCCGGAAGGAAGATATAAAGTTAAAAAAAAGATACAGAAAATGCGATGTGTCGTTGCCACTAATTTGGGTTTGCATGTTAATAAATTACTATCATTGGTGTTTCAAGATTACATCGATGGATAAAAATTATTTGTATCCAATGCGAAGGCAGGGGAAAGTTGAAAGACCATTACTGTACGGCTAGCAATATTATCCTAAACTGCATGATCTGAGCGCCTGTCTCTATAATAGATACAGCTTTAAGATAGTCCTTGCAAAATGGCGTGATTGTAGGTAGATAAAGAACTCTGTCACAGGTAAAATTTCATTATAATATATAAATGCATTGAACAAGATTCATGGTAACTTCAACGCTTCAATCAATTCTTTTTTAGTGAATGCAATCTAATTCAGATATCAACTAACTCCATGTTTCCGTCAGGTTTTCTTCGATGGCAAAGTAGCGAGCACTCCGGAAGGCGACGCGGCGCACGAGTCCAACAAAGAGGCAAGAAACTAAATTCGTAATTTTTATTCTTTCTACATTTAATGTTACGTTGAATACTAAGTAATCTTTCTCCTTTGAAACTCTTTCAAATTTTAATGACTTACGTTCCTTTCTCGGGAGTTTTTTCAACTCTATGATCAACTGAATGATGAAGCAGTATCCTTCTCAACATGGGAGCTTGGGATGGAGCAGCGACGTGTAAGAGCAACGTGTGAAAGCAAGAGGTTTTTGAACGTTCTTCCACAGGCATATAAGTCGTTCGGAACGTCAAATTGACAATATCAATTGAAAATTAAGTGTACTCTATAATTAGTACAACTCAGACTACTTCATGCTGGCTGACTTCAAATATGAAATTGGAATTGCAATAATGCAACTGATTGTTCTCTACTCAAGTGTGAGCTCTTTTTTATGTGTTTAGTAATGAAAATTTTCTTGTTCAACTGGTAAAATTATGAAACATTGTGACGAATAGACAATATGTGTCCTTCTGGATCATATATAGACGCATATGCTTATGTTGTATATCATTGAAAATGATATAGACCAAATCAGCGACTGAAGCACTTGTGTCTCTTCAAGTAATGTTCAGTTTGCAGGACTTGATGTGGTTAAATTACCGCTAGTCTGTGTCAGCTGCATGGTAGTTTGATTTCACAGAAAAATACGTATTGTACTCTGTCCTAATTCGTAGATTGCAGCTATTTTCCTCACTTACGCGATTACTCGACTAGCCTAAAATTCTGTTCACCTGTACTCTTCTGTCTTGCAGATAGATATTATCGTTTCGATATTAGTGGGTAATATTATCCAATGTTCGTTCTGCGCGTTCTAGAGACATTTAAGAGAAACTCATTATGTCAGAATACACTTTATTACAGTATTTCAAGTTCTAGCTGGACATGAGCGTAACAAATTAACAAACAGCTTGAAATTTAAAAAATAGTTCAAACCATAGGATAAACTATTGTTATGTACCACAGAGTGGTGGCAATGGTAAGCCCCACTACCACCCAACGCTGAACCAGCACGAGTGGTACCGGCCTTCCACCGCTGCCACTGCCACCTCTTCTACCACTCCTGGCAGCCACTCGTCTGGTGGAGACGGTCTGGACTCCATGGGACCTGGTGGAGCGATGGCATCGTCTAGTGGCAGGTGAGTTGTACAAATCACCTACAGTCGCTGCTCAAGTACATTATTGATAAAATCTAGTTTAGTTCATACGCTCCAGTTAGGTAACGTAAACTCCTTCTTTTTCATGTCACCTAGCCTTTACGGAAGAAAACATGATTTCAATGACTTGTATTTTTCAGACTGGAAGCCCGCGTAGGCAGATCGCGCATCTGGAAGCGGATTCTGGACCATTGTTTCGACAACTCAGACCGCCGTCAGTACGGCATGGGCCTCACGGGGCGCTTGTTTGGTCGGTCCTTCCGGTCAATGAGGACTCGAGGAGGCCTGCACAGGCAGGACGTCAGTCAGGTCAGCTACTTCACTTATTTAAATAGTGTCTGTATGCCCACACAGACCAGGCAGAACTTTAATAGAGTCTGGCTGATATATTTAGACAGAAAACACCGCCAGAAATTCAATCTATTTGGCGTGTCAAAGAGTGTGCGAGGAGGAGATTAGATGATTGAATGCACAGAAAAGAAAAGAAAAATAGTTTATTAACAATAAAGTTGATACGTGGAACACAGACGTCGCCCTTGTTAGGCTGACACTTTTGAAGCTGATAATAATTATCTCTTCTCTCTTGAAATTGTTTAAACAGATTATGCATAATCATCGATCAGATCTATTCCTAGCATAGCGTTAACTAACCGCCATCCATTGCAAAAGTATAATTTTATTATATAGCATCAAATTCTTCAGCTAGATTATACAGGGGCTGTAAAATACGAATGAATAATACGAGTAACACTCTCTAACAGCCATGTATTTTTTTAGTTTCGTTTACATTAGAAATTTTGCCCGATGGAAAGGATACAGAATAAGAAACACAGCAATGAAACCTGTCTCTAAAGTTATTCCTAATGAGTGTATGACGGCAGGTGAAGCACCAGCTGGACGAGATGGAAGACTACAGACCGTACTTCACGTGGTGGGTCAGCTGCGTGCAGGTGGCAGTGTTCTTGCTCTCCATCCTCTGCTACGGCATCGCCCCCTACGGCGTCAGCGTGAAGCAGCAGAGTGGGCAGGTGAGAGGACAGGTGGTGACAGTCTGCAGGACCAGCGTCAGCATGAAACAGTAGAGTGGGCAAGTGAGGGGACAAATTATGACAGTGTGTAGGAGTCTTCGACAGAGTAGAACAAGCAAGACTTACTGTGGCAGCTCGTAACACAAGTTTCCTTTTGTTAATTTAGTTCTGTTTCGCTATAACTGAATTCTATTTTTCCCTCTCTTATGACAGGATTTATTATATTTAGACTCACCAAGTACAAATATCTGATTCCTGGAAATAGATATAATTAGAACATATAAACTAAGCTCTTGCTTCTGCCTTATTTCGTCCCATTCACGTGTATAGACTAAAGCCATACCACTGGCACATTACATCAGAGATGTCATACGAACAACTGCAGCTAGCTGATGAACTATGCTCAATACTGAATATCCCAGTAGACGTCATTTTACGATGCGTTTTGATGCCTCTTAATTTATGTAAGAACCAGGATATCAATTTTTTATACGAAATGTGTGTAATGTACGTTCTCAGCTCTGTTAACAAGTTATCATCCCATTTGCCTACCTTCAAAATTTTCTTTTCGATTGCAGTGCAAGGTTAATTCATGTGTGTCTGTAGCAAATGCACTAATAATTCAAGACTTTCATCTAAGTTGACACATGATGCTCCACGAATTTCTCTTGAGTGCATCCTGTTACTCCTACACTGAAGAAATATTTTTCGAAGTATCATTGGTGAAATGTCGCCCGATGAATTTTTTTCATTCGACCATGCATTATAAATTACCCATTTTTCAGCATACTATGGTAACAAATAAAGACTATTGGAAGTTTTTACTTTGAGCTTCTGGTTTTGGGTACTTGAGTGACGTGATCCCTTAATTTACAGGTGCTGATGGCCAGCCTCTCCATCCAGACGGTGGCTTACTGGGAGCCAGAAAACTTCTGGTGGGGCCCCAGAGCGGTGAGTAGAGTATCGCACAAGGCACCTCGGTTGTATTTTGAATAGTCACGTATAAAAAACTGGTATTGTATCATATATTTTTGAAATTAAATTTTATCCCCATCCGAATTTGTGTATCTTTGAAGTTAAATTTTACCCTCATATAAGTTTGCATAATTATTAAAATTAGTTTGCACTTTGTGCTGTAACCTGAAAATTCTGCATTATTGTCATTAAAAATCTTTTTATTTCACGGGGCCGAAAATATGAACCAGTCAGCATTCACAAACTAAAACATACTTTATCGTGTTTCAGCTAATTCTGGAAAGAATAGACTCTTCATGTAATGTCACACTTGAATTAAAACGCTAAATTTTATTTAACAGGCTGATCTAATACATCTGGGGGCAAAATTTGCTCCGTGCATGCGCAAAGACGAGAAAATCTTCCGGGACATTGAAGAACAGAGGCGGTCAGAGCGGGAGACTGGATGCTGCATCCGCAACGATGACTCGGGCTGCGTGCAGTCTTCTAGGAGAGAGTGCTCGGTATGAGACGATAACACACTTCAGTTCACATCCAAGCTGTGTAGTCATTCTAAGTTTCGCTAGCATTGTTTTCTGTCACCGCACGGTGTAAATAAGGCAGTTTCTGAGTGTTCGTGACTTCAAGCTCCTGATGACAACTGTTGAGTGATGATTTGTTAATTGTATGAAGGTAATTTTATTTAAATTAATCGCAATTGTAAATTGTTCAATAGTTTTGCGTGCGTTTAAGGTAACGTGAACATATTAACGTATTATGATCAGAGTTATAGGTCATCAAAAAATTAAGTTGCCTAATGAAGTAAAAAAAGGCTACGCTAAATAAGTACTGGTACTTTTCTTTACAAAGGTTTATTTAATTTCATTCTTTGAACACGTCCGGTGTCATAAAATTAAGACATCTCGACATATTTGTATTGACCAGGTACAAGAGATCAATTTCTTTGCCATAGAGGACACTCGTAGAGCTGACAATGATCTGCTTTTCATAAAACATTAAAACTGACTATGATTAGTTTGAATGGAGAGCATTTCAACTAACCATGGTAACCGCAGTTGTGATAAAAAAGAGGGTAAGTGAGTTTGGTGATAGTTGTTTGACCTGAAATGGTTCAACTAAACATTCGGATGCTTAAAATGAAGCAAGTTGTCAGGTAGTCAAAGCTCTCGTTGAAAATTACTATCGCTAGGCACAGTTCTAGTTAAATGTGACTACACAAAAGAAAAGAAATTTCTCTGGTTGTCGAAACAAATCGTAATGGACCTACAATATTGCATTCAACTGAGCCAATGCAATCCGTTTTCCATCATATTTCAAGAAAAACTTCGGCATTCACAGCGCTGTAGGTATGACTGCCCTTGGAGGAGTGCATTATCTGAACATCCTAAGGAGGCGTGATGCTGTATTTATTCATAAATTTAAAGTAGTATTCTTTAGCTTTCATCAAAATCACATACAATTATAAAGAATTTAATTCGCAAATTATTATTGTCTAATCTTTCTCTTAGCCTTCCGGGAATGGTGGAGAGGCGGAATCGGTAAGTTAAGTATTTGTTGAAACTATTTATGTTCGCGTTTATTTCTTTTTAAGTAACTTAGAAATCCTTATAATTTTCATCATTTGTACTTCTTACTTTTGCATTTTTCCAATCCATTCATAGTTTTCTTACATCTACCATGAACATGAGCAATTTTTTTTGTTTTGGGAAATCTTGTTTAGCTCTTTGTGTGTTTAACCTACCATTGATTCCTTCAGAAAAATTTTATTGTGTGATTCATACTGCTGCATTTATTTAAGTCTTTTTGCGCTCTTAATTTCCCGTTCTTCTATTCCACAAACCGTCTCAAGAAATTGACGTTCTAAAATATTTGTGCATTTCTCTCTTCTTATGCTTCTTCGTTACAAAAAACGTATTACATAGTTTCAACATGTTGTGCCACACATTATACAATATTAACGTAAAATGTTATTGAGAAGCACAGAATATCCTAACATTCAATATTACGTTCCAGACGAGATTATCCGTGTGGAAGAAGTGGAGCGAGCTCGCCAAGGGCCCCAACGGGAGGTTGTCAGGCTCTGTCTGCGGGCAGGATCCAGAGTGAGTGGGGCCCAACTGTAGCTGTGTCTTTTGCTCGTGTGTCTTGACACACTTCTCGCCTGTCTCTTGACACACTTCTCGCCTGTCTCTTGACACGCTTCTCGCCTGTCTCTTGACACGCTTCTCGCCTGTCTCTTGACACGCTTCTCGCCTGTGTCTTGACACGCTTCTCGCCTGTGTCTTGACACACTTCTCGCCTGTGTCTTGACACGCTTCTCGCCTGTGTCTTGACACGCTTCTCGCCTGTTTCTTGATACGCTTCTCGCCTGTCTCTTGACACGCTTCTCGCCTGTGTCTTGACGCACTTGCCGCCTGTGTCTTGACGCACTTGCCGCCTGTAACCTTTCGCACTTTCGAAGAAACTTTATTTTCAACCAATTAGGTAGTACATATACATTGGGGATTCAATTCCTAATGCTAACATTTTAGGACTAGTAGTGATGCTCCCAGCGATTATTCCCGTCTCTATTGTGTTGTGACTTGACATAGAGACTCGTAGGGACGCGTAAGAGGAGCGAGAAGTTTGAGGAAATATTCAGGTTAGTCAGTCACTCTTTCTGACCGCTTGCGTTACAAGCAGGAAAAATTCAACTGGTGCGTATAGTCTCGATCCAAAGACATGTGCAACACAAGCAGTGGTCACTTAACTATTCGATTACAGTGGAAGACAGTTATCCCTGTGCCTTGCTAAACTTGTTTCTGTGTTCCTACTAGTTTTACCAAGTGGGACATAAAAAACAGTATCAGTTGGCTAAAATTGCCATATCCTTTGCTTCTTTGAAGAAAGATAGTGTAATGAGATTTAATCCTTTTCATTTATCATAAACATTTCAATACAAAGTTTCTTAGAAACTAAACTCTTATAGTAATGTTTCTAAAAATTTTGGGGTTTAGTTGCTTTCGAATCTACATATTTATCGTCTCTTGGTTGTCAGTCTTTTTATCCTCACTGTGTGAAGTTATATAATGTTAAAAAATCGCAGTTCTATAGACGAGTATTTTGACGAAACCTGATGCTCAACGCTGACTTGAATGCGCAGCTACTGCAAAGAACCAGCGTCTGTGCCACCACACGAATGGCCGGACGACATCACGCGGTGGCCCATATGCCGGAAGCGGACGTCCATCCAAGCGGTACGCAAGTTCCACGCTGCCGAGCACATGGCGTGTGAGGTGATAGGACACCCCTGCTGCATCGGCATACACGGGGAGTGCCGCATCAGCACACGCGAGTACTGCAACTTCGTCAGGGGCTACTTTCATGAGGAAGCCACGCTCTGTTCACAGGTTCGCTTGAGTAATAGCTACAGATTACAGCCATTAAAATATCTGCCGTTCTGGCTTAATGAAGTTATGTGTTCGTCTTAGTCTTGTCCAGTAAGTTACTAAGCCTTGGACGTCAAACTGGCTAACCCAGGTATTTTCTAGCGTATGGTTATAAGTTGGTTACGCAGTTTATGTATTAGTCAATATGAAAATAGTTTCCAAGACTGAAATTTGAAGTTTTGCTGCTCTAAAGATCGTAACCATTTTTGGTGAGTTAAAATAGATGTGTGTCGTCTTGTATCACCCCCTATGAGTGCTATGAGAGTTTCCTTACGGTGTCCTGAATGTTCAGATCACAATCTGAGTGTCAGTCAGTCAATCAGTATTACAGTCAGTGCTACATCTCTCGATTATCGTGTCCAAAACATTTCTCGTGGCAAATATTCTTGAAAAGCTTGTTCTGAAACAAGTGAGGTAATGTATGTATATTACTAAGCCAGTTTCTCATGAGTGAAAAAGCGATTTAGGTGTTGTAGTCTCTTGAAGATTCAAGCTCGAACAGGAAGTACGGCAAAAGATTCTGGATTCCTTCGTGAAACATAGTAATTGTACCATTTTATTGACTGCATTCTCACCGTACACCATTCGATAATTATAACTAATTTATGTTAGTGTAATTATTTTCAAGATGAGTTGATAACACAATATAGAAATATTATCGGTATTGATGCAAATTCTAAAATTAAAAATTCAATGGCCGTATTTCATTCAATTATTTAAATTATTTCAATATCCTTCCGATTTTGAACAATTGCATCTACAGGACGTCAGACGGTTTGCCATACATTGCAATTGTAACTAATTAAAAAATATTTTATATAATGAAAAATTTGTGGCAGGTGTCGTGCATGAACAACGTGTGCGGGATGGTGCCCTTCCACAGCCCCGATCATCCTGATCAGTTCTATAGACTCTGGACGTCTCTGTTCATCCACGCCGGGTGAGTATGGCGGTATCTCTGTTTTCAGAATGGTGGTGTCTTCCTAAAAATAAATTTTATTATTGAAGAGTACGTCACGATCCAGAAGAAATACATTGAAATAATTTATTAACTCAAAAATTGAAATGGAATTCTACGGGCTTTTCGTATATTTTTATTAGTTTAAAAAATGTACGAAAATGACTAACTCCAAAACTAAACGCTGTGAATTTACCTTTGTGACACAGCATAATGTATTAAAGGTAAAAACCCATTGACCATACCGGGTGAATATTTACTATTCGAGCTAGGGTTTTCACCCGATACCAATATTGTGAATATCATTTTGTCATTCATACTACTGGTGCAAAGAAATTTAACTGTTTTTACGTTAGATGCTCGCCATATTTTTTTCATTAGACTATCTTTATTTGTCACTTGTTGCATTTCTTGGGTACTGACCGTTCGCTAACAGTGGATGGCCATTAACGCATGTGTCTTTGTCTGAAAGTCAAAAGTCTTTGATCTATGTAATCTAGCAATTTTGTCAAAGCTTCTGACGAATTTTTGTTCAAATATGTATGATATATCAGAAATTATTTTTCCAAATTCTGTATTTGACAAAATGATTTTTGTTTCGTTTCAGAGTATTCCATCTCGCCATCACATTATTTCTTCAATTTTTCTTCATGAGAGACCTGGAAAAGCTAGCTGGCCCTGTCCGGATCGGCATGATCTACATTATCTCGGGCATAGCAGGAAATTTAGCGTCAGCCATTTTTGTGCCGTATAGAGCGGAGGTGGGGCCCTCGGGGTCTCAGTTTGGGCTTCTAGCCTGTCTTTTCGTCGAAGTAATAAATTGTTGGCCGCTCATAAGACACCCTTGGTCGGCCCTAGGCCGCCTCGTGGGGATGACAGGAGTGCTATTCCTCATAGGGCTGCTGCCTTGGGTAGACAACTACGCGCACATTTTCGGTTTTATCTTCGGTTTCCTACTGTCGTACGCGCTCCTTCCCTTCGTGTCGTTCGGGCCTTATGACCGGCGGCGCAAAGTGCTCCTCATCTGGGTGTGTTTGCTCGCTGTGCTCGTCATGCTTAGCGCTCTCATCATATTGTTTTACGTGACACCTATTTACGAGTGTAAAATATGTGAATATCTTAATTGCATACCCCTTACTTCCGAACTGTGCGGTGAGCAAAACATCAACTTCAATAGAAAGCACCACAGTTTGATATGAAACGAGAACGATCCTTTCGTTTTTCTGTTACCTTTAGATCCGAACAAATAAGCTTTGCATACCGCTTTTGAGATCTGAAATTGAATTTTTCATTCATATGCTTGTAGAAAGTTAGAATTTCTTATCCAAGATCATTATTTGGTACTGCGCTGCAGATCAACTCATCTCATTATTGGAGATAGAAGTTGTAGCGCCTCGACATTTGATAATAAAGCAAGATATCATGAACGACCGATTTCCTGAGAAATTAAATGTAAAATACCGTGTTTTGGATCTCAAAAGTGGTATCACAGCCGTATTTGTTGCTAGTTATCAAACTGTACAACGTAACCAATTTAGTCGCAGTAAAGTATCTTCCATTAACTAGAAAATTATTGGCATTAAAAACTATCAAAACAATGTAGATTAACCGTGGGTACTAAACGCATGTCTCAATCGAATTCTTGTAGAAATTTTAAGCAAGTACAATATGTACTTTTAACCGATGTAGTGCTACCTCAATTGCAAACAATTAGCGACATATTGGAGAGTTTAAAAACTATAATTACAGTCCGGTTGATCCGCAAAGGAAAAAAACTTACCACAAAGAGAAGATACTTTACTATATACGAGTGATAAGATCATCGCCTTTTTTGTGAAAAGAGACCTTAACTAAGATTACATCTGCTCAAGAAATACTTAACAGGACTGCTTCTTACATCCACGGGTGCAGCTGCAGCCAGTTCCAGGTCTGGCGTAATAGACAGAGGCTTAGAGGCTGTGGGTGGGCTTTTGAGAACAACGTTCAGTGAATAGAAATGTAATGGATAGAATTTAGTGGAAGGGAAATGGATTATGATAGTAACATAAATGTTTTGATTACAAAAACTCGAGTAATTAATATTTTGATGAGGATAAGAAAACGAGACGACAAAATCATCTGTTCTTACTTGCGTTTTAGCAGATGTCATGAGATCGGCAGATCGAAACTTGGAGCAAGTTCAATTGGTAGAAAGTTTGCTGGCGATATTAACCTACTGCAGTTTTAATAATATTAATAACAATTTGAGAATTTATATTTCATATCATTGTAGAGGCCCATTGTTTAAAAGTTTTCAAGTATCAAAGTTCGATAAATTCAATGTCCTGTGGGCCACACTGTATCGTGAGATTAAGCAACTACAATTTACTACACGTATCATAATTTATGATTTAGTTTTTCACGTTTTATGCACGTCAAAGAAATATATTTGTAGCCTTTCAAGTTGTAATTGGCTCTAGCATCAGTAACTACTGAATTTTCGAACGACGAAAGTAATTTACAACTTGCATAAAACTCGAGAATCTAAGTCACAAATTTTGACACCAGGTTTACTCGTATCTGTTAAGACGTTGGCATGGACGAGCTGTCAACGGTGTCAGTCGGTGTGTGGCAAGGAAAACGATGAGTGGAGACTTATTGAAGTTGATGTTTGGCTGTAAGGTTTAGGTATACCTTCTGTGTAGTACTTCATCCTCTCACCCTTCACCGTACATCTTTTCATTAAACTCTTCCTGCCTCGTCACAGATCTGTGTCTCATCGCAGCGCGTTATGGACGCTACTCGAGTGGTAGTAAGATCACCCTACATTTCAGTACAATTCACATCGATTTTTCTTAGTTACAAATTTATGAGTTAAAGTCCCCGCGCAAGAAACATGAGCATAACTTTAATACTTTACACTTCTATTACCGTGATTGTAAGCGTACAATAACATCAATTTTGACATTACTCCTCATCCAAGGCTGTAGCAGCTCGCTCGTCACTAACTTTTGCTTCAAAACAGCAAAATAACTAAAACAATAAATTTTTCTTATTGCAAAACTATTTCCACTATAATCTTACTGCCACGTTGCTCTTTAAAGACTCTCATCATGGTACTCTTTCTTTTCTTGGTCTTTAAACTTCTATTGTCTTAATTTTTTTTCTTTTTACTTACTTTACTTATCTATGGGAACCTGAATACCGTGTTAGTGACTTTTTCCAGTTCCCATCCTTTGTGTTTAACTTTGCCTCATTATGAAAAGGAAAAACTATCTTCACTCAATTTCCTTTGCCCAGTCACTTTGATGCAGCCTAACGTTACATTAAACTCATGATGACAGTCTATCCTCGTCAGTGTATTTATGGATCTAGCGCTTCTCGAATGTGCCTACGACTGACTATACAACGCTGATTGTACGTCTACTGTGGGCCTACTTTTGTCATTAGGTCGACCTGATTACTCCTCGTGTTCCTTCGCTTTTGTGTTTTTCTCTTCTTCGTCAACGCGAGGTTATGGTCGGAGGCCTAAGCGCAATATTCAACCTCCACGCATCCAAGCCAACTGTTGACGGTCAGATACTTTTCGGGGCTCAACACTTGTGTTTCCTTTTCCAGGTCATTCTGTACCTTCTTTGCTTCTGTCTCCTCTTCCAAGTCATTTGGTTCGTAACTCCTACATGTATAATCATCTTTACGATATTTTGGTTTTGAGGGACCTTTAAAACTCTTGGCTCGATTTTCCTGATCGTCCATGATTGTTCACATAAAACCTGGAAGATAAAGAAATAGATCTCGCTAGATGCCCACAAAGCACAGCTTTCTTCTGTGCCCCTCCGTCAAGTCTCGGGTGTGGATGTCAGGTCGATTGCAAAAGTGGATTACGATTGGATATATTTCAAGTGATTCACAAGAAATTTTTCCCGTTTTCTTGCATCCAGTGACATCGTAGGAATGAACATTCCAATTTTGTGGCGATGAAAGTTCTCATTGTCAGCCATCTGGAGCGATGTTGGTGGATAACAGGTATAGTGGGTCTCAAGGTTCTGATAGTGACTTTCAAAAGAAGGTAATCTAGATGAATAAAATTGGCGAATCATAATCAGCTGTGAAATTCAATACTTCTAAAACGAATAAATTGGCTTTATGGTTCAATGTATACCTTCTTAGTCATTTACATGGTAGGCGAATTTGTTCATCGTAATATTTTTCACCTCGTTAGTCAAAAATTGCATCCAAAGTTGATGGTACGTAGATTTGTACAGTTTTCTCGTGAAGCTCAATTCCTGTGACTGACCATTATTATTTCACAGGGTTTTATTTTTTGTTACTAGCCACTCGAGTGGAAATATTATAGTTACAAATTATACTCACTTGTTTTGTCTTTCATTCAGGCCAAAGAACAGATTTTTGTATATACAGCGTTGTTTTTATCTCTGTTTAGAACTGATCTCGTGAAATGCTCGTCACACTTATCTCATGCTATCCTCTGTAAGCTCCTTTCTTGCTCCAGAAATTTTACTCACTTTTTCTACCCCTAGCAGTATCGTAAAAATAAAGTAAATTCATTGATGTAAGGAATTTCCAGAATTAATGATTTAAGCCTTTGATACTTGAGTAAGCTTGACACTTAATTTAAATTCACATAATACAGAGACACTCCATTACAAGAACTTAGAGGCGCTACATTGAATGAATATAATTATGGCCGATGCTTTTCTTACTTTTGTGTCTTGAGATCCCAGGATTGAACATAGTGTTCAATATTGAAGATTTATGTTTCTTAGATTTATTTATCAAATGGTATAGATTATAAAAAGGATGACTGCACGGTGATAAAATTCTACAGAGTCATATATCTGAAATACCAGTAGAAAATTAAAAACTCATTTTTTTCTAGGCCCGATGGAGGTCAATCTTTTTACTTACTAATGCAGATCCTGTAAAATATTTTGAAGTAGAAAATTATTCACATTTCCATTTTTTGCTGAAATTTTCCAATAGTGTTTTTCAATAAACAAAAGCTGTCACGTGATTAGTTTTTGGACTTTTTCATGTCTGATGCCCCAAATCATGTCTGATGGCTAGTAAATGTATATCTTTCACTAAAACTTTTATCAACATTTAAAACAAGTGTTTCGGCATTGCATGAATGCATCGAATTTGCTTCCACAATTTTGCAACATCGCAAACTACCTGTGCGGTTTTTTTTTTAATTAGCGTTTTCAAACTTTTCGACATTCGCATCACAGTTCAAAATTCGCTTCGCTTGAAACCCAAACCACAAGAAGATACAGCGTGCCACCCAACATATTCAGGTCTTTATACGAGCATAACAATAAACGCAGCACACTCGCGTCTCACAACACTCGAACACCAGACGCGTCTGTAAGAAATCATCTTCATGTAGAACTCATCTCAATCACAAAATCATTACTCTAATATGAAACTTGTATGTATTTAATCTAGTGTAAATAGCAGTAATGTTAGTCACTTGGTTGGTCCGATGTTTTTTGATAAACCTATTATTATTATCATCAATATTATTAATAATATTATTTGAAAATAAGAAAGCGTGTCGGTGTCATCCTCGTAGCTTACTCGTAATGAGAAGTGAACTACATTAAGCTATAGGATAAACAAATCCTCGCCCTTGTCTTTGACTCCTCCCCGTTACAAATTGGAGCGGAACTGGAACCTCTCAGAATCTCCACCTCTTCGCTACTGCATCATAAGCTTCTTCACACTGTCTTTAGTTGGTCTCACATATAATACTTGATATATTCAATCTTCACATGACGTAATAAGTATTGATAACGCTACGCACCTAAACCTGGTGTTCCAATTTCTTCATTGATTCTCAACATTGTTCATGGTATTACATTGATGTTATTTACTTTTAGCTCTGTATAATGACTTAAGTTGGAGCGCAAATTTTTTTATTTCAGTGTGAACGCAAACACCAGTGTCTTGAAATAACATGTGTTTTCCCAGAACGTGTGCTTGTAGGAGCACTCTGTCTTCCTGCCCACGACGCTGCACTAACGTTCCTCTCGGACAGATGTTTAATATCAAATAAAATTCAAATATTATAGCACAAACCTTTTCTCTGAATCAAATATCACTCAATTTTTGCTTTACAAAGAGCTAAGAAATTTAACGGAAGGTATATCCATCGGTTAATATTTCCGGTTTAAATAAAAGCGAAGCGAATTGCAATCGCACTCGAGCGTTGAGCTCTTGAACGATAGGACAAAGGACACTCCTCCCATGGATAAGAGGTGTTGCTGCTTAGCTTAAGTCTTACTTGTCGGCTTAACATTCAGCTTCTCAACTTGATGTGGTGTTAATTTTAATTTTTTATCCGTGAAATTATTTTCAAAATATTTTTGTTATGCGTTACCTCAGAGCCTTGTACGTTCTCGTTCATGCAGGAGTCTGTGTTTTCACAGGAAACAGTAATGGCAATTAGTTACGTCACGTAGGCGAGATTAGAACTCATTTCTCATTTGTGTCAATTCGATCGCAAGAGTACTTTTTTGCACCCATATTTCATGCGTGATTTGGTCGCAAACATTTTGTCTGGCAGCATAAATCGCATTACAGAGAAAAAGGGCATGGCACTTTCAAGCTCGCTGTTCTTGAGATCGGATTCTGCCACGATCCACAAACACCTCAAATGCTGCTTTAGGCGACTGAGGGTTCTACTAAAAATTTGATGGTTCGCGCAAGGAGATATTCTCTTTAATGAAAATTATTCCCAGTGAGCTTTACTAAATATATTGCTTCTAAGTTACCTCAAAATCTCGCCTGAAGCCTTTTTGATTGCTTGCGCTGACTGCAGGTTTGAGAGGACTTGAGTTCAGAAGAATGGAAAATTCTAATTAATTTCAGATTTGCTGGTGCTTGTTTTAGCTTTTCCGTACTTGTGCTGATTTTACATTGCCTATTTTAGATTTGATCTGGTCCGTCATAACTTAATTATTTGAATTGAAATTATTACTAGAACTTGTGTGTGTTGATACACGTACGTGTTTACTGCTTCTCCAGGTCTTCAATTTATTTTTGATTGATAATAATTGCAAGAGTTTTAAAATACAAAACGCCTCAGCTTCAATAAATATTTACTTTGCTTTGGCATTAACTACAATACCTGCAGAGAAATATAACGTAATCAGCCTGATGACCCATCGTATGCTGATCACTAATTTTTTGAAATCATTGAATTGTGTCCGTTCTCATATAAAATTGTTTGCTACTCTTCCCGTGTGAATTATCAGTTTATTAATAGGTAATGGTATGATTGCATGGCACAGCATTTTCCCTAGCTCGGAGATGTCGCCATTAAGGAGATAAATTCAACAAAAGAAAAGACTTCACGGTATTCTTCTGCCGAGATCTTGCAGTATTACAATAAAGCTCTACATCTCTTCAAAATCTTCGGTTTCCAAGTAAAACCATCGTGGCCTCAGCAAAACTCTAACCCACGTCAGTGTAGCCGACAGCTCACCTCGTCAGATGCAGGTTATTGTCCCCACTTTGTCAACAAGACACTATTGGAGAAAGTAAGTCTCATATGTGGGGCTCGATTAACTTTTATGCCATTTGAAGCGTGGGTCGAAATTTGTGAAAAACATTGAGGGATTTATTAATTTTATGAGTATTTTAAAGTTGTTATTCAAGAATAAATTTTGATCGAAAAAATTGAAACAAAAATCCCTGAGATCATCAAAAAGCTTCAAGTGAAAATAATACCATCTAAAATTAATTGATAATATTGCGTTAACAACTGTCAGGATGCACTCATAACTAATCTTGAGCATCCTTCCACGTCTGGGCGTAGTTTAGCAATTTTACGTAAACTAGAATTTGTTTTATAATTTTTTATGCCTTAGTAGCCCGTAAAATACAACAGTTTCCCACAGCTGTTCAGTTCATAGGCTCGAGAAGATTATCGTGCTGGAGTGGACTGAGAGATATAACATTCTTTCCGAATTACTATAAACAGTAGAGTAAAATGTCCTAACATTGAATACTTCACCACAGTTCACTCGTGTATCCACAAACTTTGTTTTATTGGAGGGCAATAAGCGTTAAGAAACAAAGTCATGAACCTATGCACTCTTCCATCTCATGCTCAAATTTATTTTCCTAATTACGTAGCTCACACAGTTATGAGGCCCGTTCGTTCCTTTGAAATAATACATCTGACATCCCAGACAAATTCAAACATTTTCAACGCGCATGAACACGAGTAAGTTTAAGCTCCCTTCTTATACAATATTGTTATAATAATGATAGAAATAACTACTACACTAGATTACCAAAATCAAGCTTCATGTTGCCAGCAGTTGCTGCGTCAACATGTAAGTTTTCTTAAGACTGTAAGTTGACCCCACATACCTTAAAATTGCGAGGCAGTTTTCTGTTTCTTGTATAAAGGGACGTACTTTTTGAGCACAGTAACATGCTTTTTGTAATGAACCAATTACCAATGATACTCGAACATGTATAGAAATAAATACTGTGAAAATCCCCGACATAGATTTTTATGAAAACGGGGGTCGAACGTTTGTGTACTAATAAATCATGGAATAAATACGAATTTCTTTTTCCTCGTATTAGATGATCGAGAGTAGACACCGAACTCTGAGACACGGGGGTACTCAAGTATACATGGTACGTTGATCACGGTGAGTTCATCATGATGAGTTGATCACGGTAAGTTGACAAAGAAAGTGAGCATGGTAAATCGAAGGCGGTAAGTTGCTCACGGTAAGTTGCTCAAAGTACGTTGTTCACAGTAAGTTGATTGCTCTAAGTTGATTGCGGTAAGTTGTTTGCGGTAAGTTGATTGCGGTAAGTTGATTGCGGTAAGTTGATTGCGGTAAGTTGATTGCGGTAAGTTGATTGCTGTAAGTTGATTGCTGTAAGTTGATTGCTGTAAGTTGATTGCTGTAAGTTGACTGCGGTAAGTTGACTGCGGTAAGTTGACTGCGGTAAGTTGACTGCGGTAAGTTGATTGCGGTAAGTTGATTGCGGTAGGTTGATTGCGGTAGGTTGATTGCGGTAGGTTGATTGCGGTAGGTTGATTGCGGTAGGTTGGTTGCTGTAGGTTGGTTGCTGTAGGTTGGTTGCTGTAGGTTGGTTGCTGTAGGTTGGTTGCTGTAGGTTGGTTGCTGTAGGTTGGTTGCTGTAGGTTGATTGCTGTAGGTTGATTGCTGTAGGTTGATTGCTGTAGGTTGATTGCTGTAATTTGTTCGCGGTGAGTTGCTCATAATTTGGCCAAAGTAAGTTGCTGACGGTAAGTTGTTCAAGGTAAGTTGCTCACGGTAAGTTGTTCAAGGTAAGTTGCTCACGGTAAGTTGTTCAAGGTAAGTTGCTCACGGTAAGTTGTTCAAGGTAAGTTGCTCACGGTAAGTTGCTCAAGGTAAGTTGCTCAAGGTAAGTTGCTCAAGGTAAGTTGCTCAAGGTAAGTTGCTCAAGGTAAGTTGCTCACGGTAAGTCGCTCACGGTAAGTTGCTCACGGTAAGTTGCTCAAGGTAAGTCGCTCAAGTTAAGCTGATCTGTGAGTCAACATGAACATTAAAGTAAACTAAACAGCACAATCAGCAGAGTAGTAAGCAACATATGAGAGGTAAATTTTATATTTTACGGCATTGTATAACTTCAACAGTACTATCAAAATAGCAAATTCAGTATTAAAATAAACGCCACTCCTCATTTCTGAAGTGCAGCAAATCTCCAAATGGCTCAGCATGACAGCTTCATACACACCTTGTTATGTCATATTTTAGAACTGATCCTGAGACGATGTTCCCGCCGTTGACGTACGGGACTGCAAGGTAAGTCGCTCTAAGTGGTGGCCCGTGGATGCAAATTTAGGTGTACGTGGTTAGTTCTGAGCGTAAGTATCTTAGTGGACGAATGCTGGAGTGAGACCTAATCATCCCCGACAACTCTACATACAACTTCACCAGGTCGAATCTAATGATGCAGTGAGGCGACACGAATAAAAAAGAATGATAATGAAGAGACGGCAATCCAGTATTCTGCACCCAAAACAGTACAGAAAAATATGAAGTCGTGCGGTGACCCAGCATTGTACAGAACGCAACGCCAGGAGGGCTATGATGACCTTAAGGTAAGATGTTTTCCAGAATTCAGGTGGTAAATTTTCATGGTGGTTGTCTTAAGTAGAATCCAGAGGTAAGTTGCAGCTACTACGCAAAAATGTTTCCATGAGCTGCTGCACAGAGTGCCTCAAAAATGAATTTCAGCTCTACATGGTACTTGTATATAGCAAGCCGTATCATCACTGTGTACCGCAATTCCTATTTATGTATACTGTACAGTTATGTGTAGCAGTACCAAAAGATATGAAATACTTGTGCATCGCAGGTTACGCGATATTTGACTTTTTACGAGTCGTGTTCATTCTGTACCACAAAAACCCTTATGCACCAAGAATCCTTTAACACGCTGACTCCGAAGTGGTACGTATGTGTACCACGTAGGTTCTGTAATTTTTTCGGATCCTACTAGTGACTATGCGTACAAAGTGAAATTTTACGCCAATCAGGCAATCGGAGTCAACGTGTTAACTATTGCATACTTCCTACTCGTATATCATTGTGTTACGTAAGCCAGGTAATTACTACCTAAAAATTGACAGCATGAATGTTCCCTCCTCCTCCCATCCTTCACAATTGAGGTGAGTGGACGTGACTGAAATGCCTGTGTGATTTATGCTTCAACTTTCGACGGCATGGGACATGGGTAGTAGCCAAAAAATGAACGAAACCACTCGTTCGTGTTGCCAATGATGTACACAACCCGGTCTTCATTACCTTCGTTGTAGGAAAATCATTTTTACTTAAAAATATTCATGAGTAATACTTAATCTATTTCTATACGAAGAAGAGTGAACAGCGGCTTGCAGACCAACATTTCAGTTTGGTGTAACGAAACACAGACTGAGTAGCAATTTTATTGACAGGATGTACAAAATGGCATTTACATTACTTTTCACCTGTACAGTGGGAAAGGTAAGTACATGATTACGATGAGAATTTAAGCATGAGTTCTATTTGTTCAATAAGTTTCCTACTTACGGTACCACCAAACCCGCCTCTTTCCTAACTTCAGGTGTATATTGAGCAAAATATAACTTGCTCTTGTCAAAAACAAACCAGACGAAACATTCCGTTAGCCAAAATCATTTTTAATATCGACGAACACAGAATTTCGTAAATTATTAGTCATTTTAGAGTGTTTGAATTAATTTATGGATCCAATTTAATTGCACATTTTTCTTACCAATAACCAAATACTAAAATTACAGCGTAGGAACTTGAGAAAGAAATTGGACATGGTAAATCGAAGGCAGTAAGTTGCTTACGGTAAGTTAAACACGAGTTCTATTGGTTCAATGAGTTTCCTACTGAATGTCATACTGGAACTTTTGCAGCATGCACGTGGACAGTCATATTTTGACCTAACCCACATCCAGCCTAGCTCTGCCCCTTGCAATCTCATTCAGAGTGCATGGGCTACAATGAGATGAACCACGAGTATGGCACTGCAAAGGAGAACCAGCTGGAGATACAGGGCCTGCGGCATTTGCATGCTATTCTGGGCTATGTCCAAAAATAAATGCAAGGACTTGGATTGGACCGTTATTGCTTCAACCATTACGTAAGTAACCACACATTCTTTTGCCCGTCACTCTCCTGCCTGCCATCTATTTTTGCACATTTAAATTTTACAAAATGCTTTGAAAATAATGACTAAAACGTGGTCATAATTGTTAACACATCTCTAAGACTTAAAAAGCGTGGGCATGGAGAAAACCAGCCTCTATCGATGCTGATGCAGCTACAGAAATTATTTGGGTTTTGGGAAAAGACTTTTCAGGATGAACATGCAGTTAGTCAATATTTAAAAGGCCAAACCAATAATTACGGCTAAAAAACTTAAAAACACTTTCTCTGAGGTCTGATTTAGAGCCAAACAGTATTCTCTGTACCGTCTTGGCATCAAATTGAAGCAAAGGCTGCATTCAATTCAGACGCACAACATCGCTTGGCATCTTTGGAAGGATTTAATCACAGCTCTGTTTTACCGTCAGCCAGGAGACTGGCGAAGTGCACTAGAGTGCGGGTGGGTCTGCCGGACATGCCCTTGCTGAGGTAGGGCACTTCATCCGAGTTCTCCATGACCCCTGCGATGTCGAGGTGCATCCAGTGATCACACGTCACGAATTGCTGGAACAAATAACACAGCCTGAGACACTTTGCAATAAATTGACAAGTCAATAGACAATCTTACTTGCGTTTAAGTTACCTTCTATTAGGTGAATTTTTAAATAGTAATGAATGGGCAATCTGATAACTATACAATCAAATGAGCGTATTCTCAATAGTTTAAAAGCACGTCTTTGGCTGTTATATATCCTCACACCTCAATGAAATCCTATAAGGACAAAAGCATTAAATAAAATAAATCAATCCGTATCAATAAAATAAATATAACACAGCAAAGCATAATATTTACGATCCTGAACATGCTGCAGCAAAATAAATTGTTACGCGAGTTTACTTGAAAAATTCGAAAGCGGTAAACTGACGTGAAAAGTTGCAGTAGTCATTTACGAACAAAGTGCAAACAGTGCAGCAGATGATCAACTTGACACAAACTAGTCACAGTAGCTGCAAGTCTTCCAAAGACAGAGAAGCTCAATGTAACGCAAGTGTGAGTACGTTGTGTACAAGCATAATGTTAAGCTGAAATAAATTATTTCTCTTGATGAGTGTGAAGAACTCAATGCAACAGGAAATTGATTTAGTACAAAAACTATACGGAAATACGTGAAATTTCTTAATAAGTAAAGGACTAAAATAACATCATCAATTCAGTCACTCGCAATCAGAACGAAGAGCAGAACCAGGCGATAGATTGAAAGTTTTGAAACAAATTTCACAGATTAATGTAGTAAATGTAACGAAAACTTCTATTGTACGTGGTATTGGAAGCTAATAATACTAAATAAATGCAAAAACCTAGCACAATTACAGTAGCACGTTCATAACAACAAATGCAATAATATTAATTTTCCGTTCCCGAAATGCGCAACTATGACAAGGCCAATTTAAATGTAGACTCACGCACTTCCTTTATACCAGAGGCCTAAAAGAAAATACGAGCGATATTCTGTGGTTTTGAGGAATCATAACCACTTTCACACATATGAATATTATTCAGCCACATCGTTTGCGATTGCATTGTTGGGTAAAGATTATTGAAATTTGCTACCTACGTATGAATTGATGTTAGTTTAAAAGCTGACATTTACCAAGCCTAAGATCCAGTTTTGAACCGTATCATCGCAAGTTTTGCTTCGTATCTTTTATTCGAACAAGTCTCTGTATTTAAATAACGGCTAGCGATCGAACAACATACAAGTATATCTAAGAGGTAAGAGATATGATGAAACAGTGGACAAAATCTACAGATGACAGACAACACGTCGTCAGAGTACACAGATGATGTGCACGAGGTGATGTGCAACGGCATGGGACTTCGGTATTGAACCAAGAATGGGCCAAACGGCTCGTTCCTATTGCCTTATTCTATTCTATTCTAGGTAGCAACCGGTGTCACCTTTATCAAGGCTTCTCAAGTGGTGGTACGCCAGCTAATTACTGGCAGCACACAGCATCAACTACCTGTCTTGCTTCTGGTATAAATTAATATTATAAATAAACATTACCAATATCCGGCAGATTGGAACAAAAAACTGCCGGTTGCATCCGATAGCTCTATATCATGAAAGTGGCAACTCACTTTATCACTGCACCCCACACTCCAGGGCTTGAACTTGCCGAGTATTCCCAGCGCATTTGCGTGCTGGAAATCGTTTTGAGAAGAAGTGAGATTTTACTCGAGAAGTGAGATTTTACTTGAGAGAAAGTGAGATTTTACTTGAGAGAAAGTGAGATTTTACTTGAGAGAAAGTGAGATTTTACTTGAGAGAAAGTGAGATTTTACTTGAGAAGTGTGGCGTTCAGCAGAGACAAGACTAACCTGCAAGAACGCTGCAGCAGTGCACGCGCCAGCCCCACTGTCGTACTTGCCGATATTGTGTACGTCCGCCAGACCGTGTTCTGGGTACGCCGCGGTTAAAATAAAAAACGTCATTCTTTAAGTGATAATCAAGACCAGACACGTACAGCAGTGATAATCACCCCCGCAGCATTGCTGCAGTGACAATCAAGACTACAGTGTTGCTGTAGTAATAGGGAACATTAGTGTTGCTTTATTGGTCTGAAACGAAGCATCGCCATTGGTCATTTACGGTATCTGCATTGGTTAGAAATGAAGCATCGGTATTGGTAATTCGCTCGTAACATTGTTTTACATCAGTGACCTGCGTTCGATAATTGAGGAAAAATTAATTTTGTTAAGTAACGTACCGGTGTCATTTTACATATTCTGATTAAAAGTGAATACTACAGTATCCGTTACATTGCGTTTCTGTACGGGAACGTCGCCAGTTCTGCTCTTCATTCAAATTTCATAAGCAAGTATTTAGCTTGCATCCCCACACTTCACTGCACGACACAACCGACCAACATCAGACTCACTAGGACAACGCTCTAAAATTCATTCGCCAGAGTGTCTTGGCCCATGAATTAGTCCTCTCGACGTTCAGCAAATCAAAATTTCATTATTTTTATGTTATTCGCTGTTTAACCATATTGTGGCTACCACTAAAGTGAGCGACTTCAGCAAAGGAAATTAGTCTCACTTGTCAGACTTCTGCTGAAATAGGCTGATGAAACTCAGGTTGATTCCCCCAAACAAGCTTTAGAATCCACAACCCAAGTTTAACATTTGAAAGTTCGGCGCTTGCTTGGCTTGTCCTAGTCTTACTCGAATTAGACTGAAATTTATAAATTTTTATTTCGCTTCTGATGCCCGTGCTCTGATAAGGACAAGCAAGCACGAATAAGTTCAAGCATTCAGACAAGATAAACGAGACAGAATGTTTCACACTCGTCAATAAAATGTCATTTCTGTGTTAAATGTGATTTTTTTACATTCATGTTTAACGATTCTAACGGTGCTTAGTGCCCGTCAGGGGTGCTTGATGCTCGTCAGTACTCAGCAATGCCTGATGCTCGTCAGTAACGTGCTGTGGTGACGAAACATTTACCTGCAAGAAGGAGGCCGCACAGCAAGCAGCACCACGAGGCTTGTTCTTCGCTTGATTATTGAGATCAGCGAGGCAGCCTCCTGCACCACCGTGGCCGAGATCAATGAGGGCATATGTTCTTACTCGTGTACAAGGCAGTGTAATCTCGTGCAAGGCAGTATACGCGTGTACAAGATATAGACAAGTGTATGTTAGCACGACTGTACTCTCATACAGACATAGAAACGTGCCCGTATAGTAATGTAAATCCGTAAGTATGTGTGAAGCAATAGTAAATTTTTGCGTCAGTATTCAGGCACAAGTTGTGAGAGCTGCATACGAGTAAGTATAAACGAGTTGTTAGATCCAAGAGAATAATAGAATAAAATTATTCCCATAAAAAAGAGCTATAAACTATGAAGTATTTGAAATTAATAGAACAATGAGATACATATGAACGTTGTGAAAAACCTTTCTGAAAATTAAGTTGATTATTAAAAAACAAAATCCTTAGTTCTATTGCACATTAAGATACGTAAACGCTAGCGCATCAGCCGTAGAGGTTTGAATTTCAGAGCTCTTACGGTTCACAATATATTCGCATACGAATACAAAATCTGCGAGAAATATGTATCTTCTCGTATCGATCAATTTACCTAATGCCAATTAATAACTGCTTTTGAATCAAAGTCTATCGTTGCAATTTTTTATTTATCGTTTTCTAGGTACGTAGACTACTATGGATGCGTTCAACACGTGCATCACAACCAATACCGACACTTCATTTTCAAAAAACTATCAAAATAGCTAATACCAATGTAGTAAAACAAGTTGATTTTCATCAACAAGGACGATGAATCAGAAATGATCAGAAGTAGCAGATACTCAGGGTCAAGATTAACGAACCCACACACAGTAGGGTCTGCTGGAAACTTTTAGATTAAATATAATACGCAAAACAAGATGATTATATGTGTAATAGTAATGAGCATGGCATAAATAGTATTATCCTATATCAACAAATGTATAATATAATATAATATAATGCTAGGATTCCAACTACAGATCGAGGTCGTTTGGAAAATGAACTTAGGTTTCGTTTTTTGACAAGATCCGATATTGGCAGACGTCGATACGAAACAAATGCCAAAATTATAAGATTGGCAAATCTCACGACCTATTGCCCCTAAAAATCTTCCCTTCCTCCCGCAAAAAGCTACGATGGGTTCGCAATTGCACACCTCACCAATACCCTTACTATTTCACATGATTTTCATTTCTTGCTTGCGAATCCCAAACTTTGGTTAGTAAAAAATACGCTGTGGTAAACTGAAAAATGTTGCATTTCCGATTGTTTTAAACGGAAATCTATGATCTGAAGTGTTTCCTAACGCCTTTCTGATCACTTTCTGTGCAAATAGATGGAAAATGTTTTTCCTTAAATTTCGAAAAAACCTTTGGTTTTTTTTCATAAAAATAAAAATTGCACGAAACTCCGTCTGTACGCATACATCCATGCGTAAATCACGAAAAACGGATCAGTTTTTGCAGAACTGTCTTAGTTTTTTTTGCATGCAAACCCCAAACTTAGGTTGATAAAAAGAACGCTGTGGTAAACTGAAAAATGTTCCATTTCTAATTCAGTTAGTTTCTACAAAAGGTCATCAGGATTGAAGGGAGGATTGAATTGACCAATGATGGCGGAAAATCCGTTATTGAATACAAGAAAACGGGCTACGCAACGAACCAGACCGGCACCTTGCTGGCAGCACCCACACCACACTCACCTGTAACCTGTTTACTGTACACCTGCCACAGTGGCATGCGCCACACGCGGTCGCCCGTGTGGCTGCCAGCAGCGCGCACAGCCCGCCACAGAGCGTCCGAGTTGCTGAACGCACCCGCAGCACCGCCGCCCAGCGCCACTCTCATCGCACCTGTACAAACCATGTTATGTTATTTTATGACGATCTGAAGTTAGTGATATTAAGAGTCATAATCATCCAAGCCTCACGAAGTCAACCATGTTATGTTATTTCATGACGATCTAAAGTTAGTGATAGAGTCATAATCATCCAAGCCTTACGAAGTCAACCATATTATCAGTCATTTGATGACGATCTGAAATTAGTGATAGTTAGAGTCATAATCATCCAAGCCTCACGAAGTCAACCATGTTATCAGTTATTTGATGATCTGAAGTTAGTGATAGTAAGAATCATAATCATCCAAGTCTCAAAAAGTCAAGATTGATCAGAACTTGTAATAATAAGAGTCATAATAGGATAAGTCTCTCAAACTCAAAGTTAAAAATTAAATCAATAAAATGACGCCAAAGTACGCCGAAAGTGAAAGAATCTTATGTTGCCAAATGGGGATAATAATGAGAGTTTGAAAGAGCCAAGCAGTAAAAGGATGCTAAGCAAATGTTGAAGTTTAGAGATGGTTTGATGGAAGAAAAGAAGTACAGAATTAATTGTGTAGTTAAAATGAAAAGATAATACAAGACGTAAGATTCTAACAAAATTGAGAGCATTGGGTACATATAAAAAAAAAGAGATGATACAAAGACGTGAGATGTATGCAAAATTGGGGGCATTGTGTAGGTATAACAGAAGCGATGGTAAAGGATGAGGGCTAACGGAGAAAAGGTTTAGATGAAGAGGTCGGCTTCTTATGAAAGTGATAAATTGACATCGACATGTTAATTCTCTTACAGTACTTGGTGACAAAAACAATAATGAGTACGCTTAGAGATAGAACTTTCAAATAATATCATTTGAACGAAATGGTTTAATAACGTGAGGAACGGGCAGGCGCGGATAATAAATGCAATGACAATATTTGGTATTAGAACAGAAATGCAACATTGACATAAGAAATTAATTCATTCATAAGAAATGAATGAAATGAAGAAGCAACGTATTACAATTTTAATTGATTCTTGGGTAAAACCGTACAGCTTCACCAGTTTTTAGCCCCTACACTTTCACAGATTGCAGTTGACGGAGTTTTTTATTCTAGGAGGACATATACGTAAGATTATCTTCAGCTGCTGAGGAGAGCGGTAAGCGGTGATCGAAAGAAAATCGCTTCCCTCACACGAAAGAGATTCCTAATTTCGGACACATGCCCATCTCTAACACTCTAGAAACAGTCACGAAAACTCATTTCATGCTCAGAAAAATGATTAAAATCTGTTCGCATATCATAACTCGAGCCATTGCCTCACAACTAAGTATCTGGGTCTAGGATTATGCACATTATACATGGTCCACATACGCTCCTAATTATTGTGCATTACGAATAGTGTAATAATCATGTACCACGAGTCAATTAGTTTGTACTGGTGCCTGTCCGAGACTGGTGTCTGATGGCATGGAACTTGGATATCAACTCAAAAATGGAACACTCGGCTTTTTCCTGTTGACATATTCTATTCTCTGTTCACTGAAATTCAAGCTCAACCAAAACGAGAGCAGCATGGCCCACTTTATTGCGCTCGTTATCTTGTTTTTCATCACAAACACGGGTAAAACCCGCAGAATAGGTGACTGCAGGTTGGGTCTCCGCAGTTGGTCACTGGAGATTGGATGTCCACAATCGGTCACTGGCATTTGGACATTTATAATTGGACACTGCCAGTCGAGTCACCACAATCGGTCACTGCAAGTTAGAACTTCTTCATTGGTCAATACCAGTTGGCTTTTTACAGCCCAATTTACAGGTCATGCAAGATAACCTGAAGCACAAGAAGCCACGGACCTGTGAGAGTAGCGAGGTCGATCAAGGCTCGAGGCCCAGCCTGCGACGCGTAGTGAAGGGCGTCCGCCAGGATGAGTCGCCCTTCAGCATCCGTGTTGTCGACCTGTCGAGCGAGATCACTCGTAAGCCACGGTCCTGGACCTCAGTTACGTACTGCACTAAGTTTGGTTGAGCATGAGGAGCCACACTGCACATCTCGTTTTAGGTTTCAAGCATTGGTAGAGATAGATAAGCATGTAACATCCTGTCAGCACAGTAATTATTTCCCTCGCAGCCTTGTCACAACTTTTAGCAAAAGTCGTCGCTATTATCGTCAAACTTCTAAAGCCTTATCACCCCACTAGCACTCCTATTACTTCCACTAGCAACCCGGTCATCGCAATCATCGTCAACCTACTAGCAGCCATATCACCCCATTAGCGCTTTTATTACCTCGCAACACCCTTGTCTTACTAGAGTCTGACTCCTACCAAGCCCCCTTACCATCTCACCAAGTACTTCTGTTACCCTATAACCCCGTTATCATGCTAGTACTCCTAATAACCTACAGACCACCCCTGTCAACTATCCACGTCTCGTCACCCTCGTTACCCCCGTCAACTCCGTCACCCCATCGTCAATCCCGTCATCCCCCCGTCACCTGGATGGTCTTGCCGTTGGCTGCAGTCACGACGTCGCCAGGCTTGGTGGCGCTGCCGCTAGGCATGTTCTCGCACAGGGGGATGTACGCTGAGCAAACAATGCACGTTTTAATACAGGCACATGTACGTAAGTTATTGTTATAGGTATAATACCATTAGTTATCGTATGGGCAAGTACACCATAAGATGTTATTGCATGGGCACATGAACCATTACACGTTATTCCATGGGTATATGAACCATTAGACGTTATTGCATGGGCACATCTACTTATACAGGGTGGGCCAGAAAGGATGCCTCATTTAAGAACTTTTGTAACTCAAACACTATTTGGTACACAACATAAAACTTTACGGTTTCAGTTCAGTAATTTTTCTTCAGTAATAGATAGGAAGTAATGGGACACACACACACAGAGAGATAGCGAGAGATGGAGATACACTGTCTATTCTATATGTAGACTAGAGAAAATGACGGCAGGGATTCCGTGATAATACTTCAGTTGTGCTCGCCAATGAACAATAATTCCAACAATTTCAATTCTTCTTTTGTACAAGTCTTCTTGCGATATGGTGGCTATCCTTTCCGCAAATCTTTCCCTTTCTAATCTTCTTTCTTCTATTTCTTCCTGTGACACCGCAGTGCATACTTCAGCTTTTCTTGTACGATCTATCTTTCTCTCTTCACTGCTTTCTTTCGACAAAGTTTGTCTCTTTTAGACGCTTTTTTCACGATCACGGTCCATCCTTGTTTCGCCTTCTCGGAATGTTTTTTGAGAGATATCTCTCCTCTTGAGCTTAGCATCCATGGCTCGAACATTAGCCGATCATTGGTACTTTGCTGAGATCTTTGCATTCTTTTCCTCTCGTGTGCTAGTCTGCGTTTCCTTCCTTCTGGTGTTTCTCCCATTGTTCTAATGAATTTTTCAGATTCAATTTATATCCAAAAACATACTTGTAGATGATACAGCATATCGCCGTTCAACAATATTAAGGCCGTTCAGAAGCATCTTGCGGTTGATCAAAGTTATATTCTGTTTATTATTTCGGGTGCCGCAGGTAGTTGATGACTTCTTGATGAGGAAAGTCTTCTTCCAGCAAATTCCTAATGCAGACGGGCAAGCGGAGCTCCTAGCAAGAAATATCCGTAATAGCTAATGCACGACAAAATCGAAAATTCAATCAAAGATACAGCAATTCATGAACCACGCTCAAAAGAGGGATATTATCAAATCAAATAGTACCGAGCTACATATCAAAGCGAAGCGGTTTTTTTAGAGTCACGGTGTTGGATGAGGCAGTAGATGAAAAGGTGTTGGTCCAGTAGCATAGGTTGACGTAGAAACATGCTGTCATTATGTACAAAAAGACTATCTATGCTACCTTAAAAATGAATTTTTTCATCTGCAAAAGAAAAAATGTAATGACCCAGCATTAGGTTCCGTATCGTGACTACCAGCAGTGACCCAACCAGGGGCTTCTACTCGGAATATTTGGGCTCTGCTCCGCGCGAAGTTTCAACTGCTTCGAAGAAATTCAGCTGAAAAAATATGCGAAATAGCTAGTGTACGATAAGACCAAAAACTCTAATGCAGTATTTCGACTTTCGAGTATATATTCCAGAAACTATATATGTCATCGTAATTGAGGGATGAGATTTCATAATATCTCATCTTGTTATTCAGTAGACGAATTTTCTCCTATCTAAATCCTTAAAAGCATGACAGAAATCCTTAAGAGCGTGACCAAGCAAGCAAGCAACAAACTATTATTATACGAGTGTACCCAGCCGTCAAAAATGACGGCAGAGATTTTTTGATAATACCCGTACCATCAAAAATGATGACAAATACTGTTCGACAGATATTGAATAAAATTACATATAAAAACGCAATGCAATATACTTAGTTTTTTATATATTTACAAAGGACAAACGTTTTAATTGAGTATTTCTTTAATAACAACATTCCTAGTGTAAACTAAGACACTTAGTTTTCTACTGCTGCAATTGACTCTGCAATTCGTGTCATATTCGAGTACAATGTACCCGAATCATAGGGCAATACCCCGCCGAACTCGGTATCCACGATACGGACTCGAGTATATAAGGCTCTAGATCTCTCTAATTCTTTTGAAAGTGACACGAAACATACAAATAAATAAGTATATAGATAAATATATAAATAAATAAATAAATATTGAAATAAATAAATATATAAACACACGACGGTCATTCTTAGTATTACATTAGATAGTGGGATGGGATAAAATAATTGTTCTCCGTTATTAGCCTCCTACTTCACGGCCATGCTATCGGTAGATAAGATACAGAATTAAAGTTCTGTCTATATTCATGAAAAATATTCCCTTAAAGCAGAAAAATTCGTCGTACACCTTTAATGCATTCGTCTTTATAATAATTTCAAATTAGTCATATCTAATCAAATGTAAAACGCAATTATAGATCGAAAGAACATTAATTTTATCACTTTGAAACCGTGAAATAACCAAGGGAACTATCTAGTGTTTAAACAACTAGTACTTATTTATTATACGCTATTATTAACATCACTTGACCATCACAAAAGTCAAGAAAGTCTACGGACTTTACATCAAACTTTTAAGTATATCTAGAATTTACAATAAATATTCAACTATCTAACCTAATGTTACAATTTGGATTCACCTTTAATTTGACATTTGACTGATGAGTAAGTTTTATATCAAGTGTTCAATTTTACTTTCCATGTAAAAATGTCACGACTATGTAGAAATTTAATGAATTCATGAATATGTAGAGCATACATTGTATATCTAGATTTGGTGCGTCTTGGAATAGCCTTGCCGTCACAAGTGTTTTCAATACAGGTACCAATTATGTTTTTCGATGGGCATTAATTGCCGGACATGAACACCATATATTAAAAGAATAATGAATATTACCTGCTTGACGGAAAAATAGGAGTGCTATACCTACTACATAACTCTACCATTTTGTGTGTGCTACTGAAGAAACGTGATAGATTGGAAATAAATTTCTCTCTGTATTAAAACATCTAATTAATTACAATATTAATCATCAATTTAATAATACCAGTCAGATTATTATTCCTCGAAGTTTGATTAATTTATTTATTTGTGGCATACGTCCACCATGCAATGAATCCATTAAAGAAATTATGAACAAAATACTCCTATTAGTCATAAAATAGACTACACACTTATATGTATAATACAGTACATTTCCATCTCTATCTCTCTTTTTCTCTATATCTGTGTGTATCCGTCCCATTACTTCTTATCTATTACTGAAAAAAATTATTAATTGAAATCAGAACGGGCATACATATATTATAAGCATAGTATTGTAGATACTTAAGGCACCAGATGACTCTAAAACACGCTATTTTTTCACGTCATTAGCCTTCATCTCCTACACGGCCATGTTATCGGTAGACAAGATACGTAATAGAAGTTCTGTATGTATTCATGAAAAATAATCAGGTTCTGATAGTACCACGGGTAAAACAAAAATGTATTTCATTTCATATATCCTTAATTTCATTACTTTTAAAGCGTGGAATTTCCACGGGTACTATCTAGGCCATGTTATCGGTAGATAAGAAACAGAATAGAAGTTCTGTATGTATTCATGAAAAATATTCATTTGAATATTCGTAAATCTTTAATACGTTTGTCTTTATAATGATTTCAAATTGGTTAAATCTAAACCGTGAAATTTCCACGGAAGTTATCTAGTGTACCATAAGACGTTATTACACGGGCACATGGATCATTAGACGTTATTGCATGGGCACCTGTACCAGGAGATATTGTATGGCACATGTTCTACGAGACGTTATTGTATGGACACATGTAGCATAACACATTCAATGGGCACATATACAGGTTACAAATAATAGTTCAAATGGCCATCAGTGATATATTCTTACGTACTTAGTCCTTCTCGGACCTCAAATGATATATTTAAAGCTAGCTTATAAGCTGAAATGTAGCAACAGCGATGCATTGAAAGAGGACATATATTGTCAGCAAGGCGTTGTTTCAATATAAAAATAATGCGTTGCCAATTAAACAGTTTACCTGCAGGACGCCTAGCATACTGCGTACTGTGACTTCCAGCGTTGAGCATTGTGAAGGGTGACACAACCAACTGACTTACAGCAGTGAGTGGTGTGAAGGGTGACAACCAACTGGCTTACAGCAGTGAGTGGTGTGAAGGGTGACACAACCAACTGACTTAAAGCAGTGAGTGGTGTGAAGGGTGACACAACCAACTGACTTACAGCAGTGAGTGGTGTGAATGGTGACACAACCAACTGACTTACAGCAGTGAGTGGTGTGAATGGTAACACAACCAACTGACTTACAGCAGTGAGGGGTGTGAAGGGTGACACAACCAACTGACTTACAGCAGTGAGTGGTGTGAAGGGTGACACAACCAACTGACTTACAGCAGTGAGTGGTGTGAAGGGTGACACAACCAACTGACTTACAGCAGTGACGGAGCATGCAAGATAACACATAGGATATCTGCAACACATAGTGGTACAGAACACTCACTACCCTACACTCCTAACAGAGTAGCAAGAGTGGTGCCGCCTCTGCCACTCACCTCTGACATTGAGTGGCAGCTGCAGCTCAGCAATGGCCTGCATAGCCCCCACCACGCACGCAGCTCCCCCCATATCAGCTCGCATCGCCTCCATGCCCTTGGGAGGCTTCAGTGATATGCCCCCAGTGTCGAAAGTGACTCCCTTGCCTGTAATGAACCAGTAACTGATAATAAAACGTTACATGAAGCAAAGAATCAGAAGAATGTACGCTAAAGCTAGCATGTGGTTAACAGTGCGAAAGCTATCGAGTAGCCATGACTAGATTTACCCCGAATTTCACGTTAAACCTTAATCTATCATAGGGGAAATATAGACACATCGCATTTCAAGTTTTATTTGACATGGAATAAACTGTAAACCAAAAAAATGTGAAGAAATAGGCCATGAAAAAACAAACTGAGCTCGGCTTGTAGACACCATGTCTCGTTCATACCTCGCCATGCAGTCATGCTTAGAATGACACACATTTGTGCAGAGGTTATGAAAAATTAATTCATGCAGAGGTCATGAACGACTACACGCCACGAGGTTACACAACAACACTCTGATCATTATGGTTGCACAGTATCTTAATGACGTCCTTAATTTAGTTCTTGTCTGAGCCACTTGACTGATAAGCAAAAGCTAACTAGTAAATGCAGTTAGCAATGAATGGTAAAAAAATGCTAAAAATGCATTAATTAACAAACAAATATCAAAGAGAAAGTAGAACAAATGAAAATGGAATAAAATAATGTGAAAGAAAATAATTCCGCACATATACATGGAATACAAAACCAAGAAAATCTGAGGGTCGTAATTCACTGCAGGAATTACAACCATTAGAATGTATAGAAATTATTGAAAAAAATATTTTCAGAATTGCTTATACCGATTCTTAATAATTATTAATTTTGCAGTGATAGACTGAGCCAGTATAAAACAACTGACCTCAACTACGAATGAATATTAATATGCATTGCATATAGCCCCCAGCAATAAGGAAACTAATTAGTGCAGAGTACATATAACTCCCGGCAACAAGAAAACCAATTAGTGTACGGTACACACAACTCCCGGCAATAAGGAAACTAATTAGTGCACAGTACATATAACTCCCGGTAATAAGGAAACAAATTAGTGTACAGTACATATAACTCCTAGCAATAATGAAATCAGGCTTCAGTTACATTGAAAAGCATTTCAATCTGAAATTACCGGATCGCCTCGCTCTTTAACAGAGATGAGTGTAACCCAAGGGAGTCGTGAGACGATTTTGAAGATCAAAATTAGACCAAAAACACAATTTTCTACCTAGAATTATTGTTTAATTCGGGCTCAAATCTTGTCTTGAAAAGTTAAAGACCTCTTACATCCACAACGTGTTGTTGGAGGTATATGTACAGGTAAAGTTAGAGAACCCATGATCGAGAAGCTCAAACCGCTTCCTCAAGTCGAAATTTGACACTCTGTCGACCCAAGCTCCAAGTTATAACTATGAATTAATATGAAAACTCACAACCACAGACTTCATAAACTGTCCTACGTTAACGTACACGTACGACTTTCATGTGGAAAATGTGCGCCTATGCAGTTCCCTCAACGGCACAGGACAAAAGTACGAATACTAGAAAGAGAACAGAAACGAAGTTATGGGTACATCAAAAATTACAAACAAAATTTATTTTTCCCCATTCCTTATACTCTTTAGGCGTTGAACGTGCTAAATTATTTTGTCTCCAATTAGAGAAAATATAAGAAACTTAAAGTTCATCTTTCACGAAGCAGAAAGAAAATTTTCTACTGAAACCGCACATTGTTTTCCGTGTATTGTGCCGTGTAGTATATAGAGAAAGCCAAGGTGACGCACAGGTAGCACTACCTAATAATTAGTCAACCCCATGCCTGGTGCAACGAGGTAGGTCACCACCCCCTGACTTACCTACTAAAGCAAGGTGCTGCTGCTGCTGGGGAGCACCCTGGTAGTGCAGTTCGAGGAACACAGGAGGCTCCTCGCTGCCGCGTGTCACCGACAGGAAGGCGCCCATCTTCTGCTGCTCCGCCCAGGCTTGGTCGTGAGGTATCACTGCTACGCCCAGGCGCTCCAGTGATTCTTTAGCTCTCTGGACCAGATAGTTTCATTCCTTAAGCCATTGAACGCCCAGAAGCGTTAATGACTTTCAAGCTTGCGCGACCAAGTAATTGAACTCCTCAAGTCTTTAAACACCCACGCGCTCTAGCAACTTTTGAGCTTCCTGGGCCAAATCATTAAAGATAAGTTTTTGAACACCCAAGCACTCTTACGAGTCTTTGGTCCTTGACCAAATAATTTCCTTCATTAAGTGTTTATGTTCCAGCAGCCAAGATAGAATCTCTGTGATTGTGTCTCCTCATCAAAAGTGACAAGTTTTTAAGTCAAATTTCTAGTAATGAGACGAAGGGTAATAAGAGGAAAAGGCCCCACGTTTGCATATTAGAATAGAAAGTAATTTTTATCCCAAGCTCAATTCTTTTTCTCCTATATTAATTAAGCTGGTAAACTGTAGACAAGTGGAAGTTCACCACTTGAATCAATTTCGCACACAGATTCGCATTAGAATAACATTTTTCTACTTATTTCTCATTTGTTTGCATCGCAATTACGTACTGGTAATCACATAAACCATAAAGTACTAGAAAATGAAGACCGAAAACTGGAATAAGGGTTGACATGTAATTGAACTGAATCTGGCGGTTACTCCATGAATAAAAAACAACAAATGGAAATAAAATCAATCAACCCTCAAACTACAACTAAAGAGAGTCCCACAACCACCGATACAGCTAGATCTGCTACAGGTATTTCAGGAAACCTTTAAAGAACCCAATATCCACTAGATACACGAAGGCAGGCACAATTCACATGCTCCATTGAGACGACCTGAAGAATCGAGCCTAAACTAAGAGGAGCGGTAAGTCCTCTAGGTACGCTGAAGACTCTTCCTTATACACACAAAGCCCTTCCTCAATTGTGAAAAAAATCGTTTTGATTTGATCAAAGAATCTTTCGGAATAGCGTCCTAAAAAAATCCTACTGATTACCGCATAGGACTGCCTGAGTGCGTTAAGTTTTTTCTGATTAGCGCGAAGGACTCAGCCCGTATACGTAAGGAATCCTGATTAGCTCGAAGGACTCTGTTTGATAATGGTAGGCGTGAGGTGATTAGTTAGTGTCTGACCTGCGCGAAGATGGTAGGCGTGAGGTGATTGGTTAGTGTCTGACCTGCGCGAAGATGGTAGGCGTGAGGTGATTGGTTAGTGTCTGACCTGCGCGAAGATGGTAGGCGTGAGGTGATTGGCTGGAGTCTCCATCAGCTCTCGTGCGAAGTTCTGTCCTCGAGCCAAGGCCTCGCCTCGCTTCCACCTGCACAAGCGTAGCTGAATGAATTTCTCTTTATTAAGGAAAAATTATATTTTAGAACAGGTACAAATGCGTGTCCTTTTTAATATTGTGACGGATGCTTTTTAAAACTAAACTGCATTACACAGTCGAATTAAAAATGAAGGTCCCTCAGGATCCAGGCCACAAAACTGCTGAAGGGGTTATAAGTGAGGTCTACTAGTGCTTCTGTCTCAGTCACTAACACAGTAATTGCTGCAGTTAAGTGGCATTTACAACACGACTGGCTTGCAGAGAATTTACTATTCAGCATATTGTAAATTTGTTATTTAATTATAAACGACAGTTAAAATTGATACAAGGTTTAAAACCTAAGGAACAATATTGTGAACGTCACGGAGAGTCTCTCTCTCTCTCTGCAAAACAGGAGACTTGACCAGCGATGTAAGCGCATGGCAGTCGGCAGCCGAAAAATAACCCTTAGGGTCATACCTGCGCTCACCAGCCATACTATGATATATAACAGCAGGCTACCCGTAACTTCCTAATTCTTAGCAGGCGATTCTAAGCAACCCACTGGTACTACTGCAGTGAAACTCGTGAACGAGTTCGGGCGGAAACCCACATCATGCTGTTGTACTTCAGAGCGAAAATTTTAGATTCTCATTTGATCAAAACAGAAATTAGAACTTGATGTCTTTCATGAACTCTTATGAAGACTATAAGCACAGAGTTACAAAGATATCAATAGAAAGTAACTCATGAAGGGAATGAGAAGAAAATATACGTGCGATCAGAAGAACGTAAGATCAATATATACATATTTCTAATTAATGGTTCCACATTTTTCTACAACACAATATAAAAGCAAATTTTCATGATGAATTATATAAATAATATACGTGAACTTTTATATTGGTTCAATTGACAGAAGGATCGTAAGTGTACCGTGCGTCAGTGTATACTCATACGGGTATTTCTTCTGATTTCCACACAGAAATAGTTTCAAGTTTTTCTTCTGATTTCTGGAAGGAAAATTTAGTAAGTTCATTTCTTCTCATTTCTGGATAGAAAAGTTTACAGATCTATTTCTTGTGATTTCTAGACGAAAAACTGTAGAAATATTTATTCTGATTCCTGGACGAAACATTGTATAAATGTATTTCTTCTAGTTTTTAGACGGAAAATTGAAGTGCAATTTTTCATACTCCTAGGGCCAGAAAACTCTAAAAGTGCAGTTCATTATGACGCATCAACCAAAATTTGAAGTTTTTAAAGCATCCGTAAGACACTAGCAACGCCTTCACCGAGTCTAGAGCAGCGTCTCACTTGCAACAGACAGCCCGCTGATAATTATCACCATTTATCAACAAACGCCAGGCCAGGAGCCGCGAGATAAGCAGTGTGTGCGTTATGGAAGAGTTCAAGAATTAGCAACATCTCTAAAATCTGGAAAGCACGTGATGAAATCAGTGCTTCAGCAAAGCACGTTTGATCAACAGTTTCCAATCACTGGTGAAACTTAACCACGTAATTTAGAGATTTATCATTGTTCTTCAAAAAACACAAAAGTAGAAAGTTTGATAGACGAATTCTCTATACTTTCTATCAAAAGATCATAGATCCATGCACTGTCAAATATTTTAACTACCAAACTGTTGCACCCTCACAATTCATGGGCCATTTGGCAGCTATATTTGAGAGTTTGAGATACGCCTACGGATGCACTCACTCGTTGTCAGGTGGCAGTGCAGACTGCACGGCAGGCCTGTCCTTTTTCTTGCTCTTGAGAGCCTGGTATATAAAGGAAGCCAGCACAGCCCCTTCAGCAGCGGCCACTGTATCGTCGCAAGGGTCAACCGCCACTTCGCTAACGCCAGTCTCACTCAGTGAACGGTACCCAGCTGGAATACGACAAGCATGTCTAGAATGTGTCATAAACATTACTGGGATGTGGCATGAACATCCCTGGAATGTGGCATGAACATCCCTGGAATGTGGCATGAACATCCCTGGAATGTGGCATAACTATCACTGGAATGTGGCATCAACATCGTTGAAATGTGGTATAAATATTGCTGGAATGTGGCATGAACATCGCTGGAATGTAGGTAGCATAAACATCACTAGAATGTAGGTAGCAAAACACTAGAATGTAGGTAGCATGAACATCATTAGAATGAAGGTAGCATAAACATCAGTAGAATGTAGGTAGCATAAACATCATTAGAATGAAGGTAGCATAAACATCAGTAGAATGTAGGTAGCATAAACATCACTAGAATGTAGGTAGCATAAACATCATTAGAATGTAGGTAGCATAAACATCACTAGAATGTAGGTAGCATAAACATCACTAGAATGTACGTAGCATAAACATCACTAGAATGTAGCATAAACATAGCTTGAATGTAGCATGAACATCACTGGAATGTAGTATGAACATTGCTAAAATGTAAGTAGCATAAACATCACTGGAAAGTGTCAAACACAATTTTCGAATCATGTATAAGAATTTAATATCAGAACCGAACAAAAAACGAGCTAGAAGATAGTCTCAGAAGTAATTATATTCAGTGAAATAGAAGTTGAGAATCTGACACAGGTGCACATTCACGTATTATTTCTAGGCATTTTGCCGCTACCAAGAGCTCCTTTTGCTTCATGCCACTATACGTCGATCTATGTCTAACGTTCCTCATCATTTCTGATTTTATAACTTTTACACCCAGAAGCTCTTCGTTCATTGATTCTGTTTCTCCCTGACCATCCAATCCAATATTTTATCCATGTGACAACTCCCCCAGCATCTCAACAGCATATTTTATCCAGGTGACAACTCGGCCACCACCTCAACACTACATTTTATCCATGTAACAACTAGGCCCCTCAACACTACATTTTATCAATGTGACAACTCGGCCACCACCTTAACACTACATTTTATCA